>BSBK01014984.1:0-59188 GCA_027943335.1 Chamaecyparis obtusa | reverse complement strand
GCTTTTCAATTTTGATGCCCTTTGTTTTCCCAAATATCCAAAAAAATGTCTTAAAGCAATGCTCGACAAAATGTATGTCATGCTCTTTTATCATCACTAATGTAAAAGTGATATTCTTTCTTTATGACTCATGCTTCACATGTACTTTCAACACCATCCAAATCTAATTGTGCATGTCGATAAGACACATGTACCATGATAGTCACCCTGCTCTGTATAGTAGTATTCTGCTTGAAGTTTTTTTTGAGATACAAAGTGAGTAGTTCTCTACAAAATCAACAACCGATAAAATCGTTCCAACTAGAAAAGATTATTTTTGTATTTGGAATTGTTCTGCCTACCATTTAGCAAAAAAAAACATGTCGTATGTATGGTTGAATCAATTTACAAAATTCTCCATAAATGTTGCAACAAGTATCTCATCTTCTACATATTCTAACCTTGTTGATTCTTTCCTGACTTTGTTTCAGACTTATGTACTTGTATCTCTTACATTTTATCATCCTCCCCATGTCAGTATCTTCAAGTCTCAAAGGAAATTTAGCCAAATCCCCACATGTTTGACAAGTTCCTCTTATGCAATCTATTTTGGGGTATTTCATGATCAATTGATTTGTTACATAAGATTGATGTTATGAATTGACTTGGACGTTTAGAAAAATCATTTTGAGAACCACCACTTTCTTCTATCATCTTTCTAAACCCTTGGTAGTAGAGATCGAATTCAATGTGATATCCGACAACAACAAGTTTCAAAAGATTTATTTATCTTTACAAAAAAATGGGCTTTAATCTTTTCAAACATTGTTTGTCCAATCTTAATGTCAAGATTTGAGTTACAAAATGAGAGATACAATTCATGTTGTGTGGTCTCCAACCAATGTTTTGTGTGCTAAAAAATATTCTCTTAGGCCCAATCCTCTTCTTGATAACGTCTCTTGTATTTGGTGAAGGGATGAGTATGATTAGTCCAAAATGACGTAACTAAGTTCCTAATTGTTTCATTAATTCTATCAGACCAAGGAGTCTACACATTAGTTCCCAATTACCTTCCAATGTAGTATCATCCAAATTGATTCTTCTTTTCAAATAATGTGTCATTTTCTTCCTACTGTACCTGATCTAAGATGAAAGTGAAGAAATTTATCTTCTTTGGGACATGTTTTTATTTAAAACAGATGTCAATATCACTCTTCTTGAAATGGACCTATCTGTATATCTAGTTGTTTTCCCAATGGAATGCAAACCTTCCTTAACACTGTCAATAATATTTTTTTGTACGTTACTTGATTTTAACTTTTTCAAACTTGCATCTACACCCAATAATTTTAATGGCTCTTTTAACTCATCTTTAAGAAGTTTAATTGATAACAATTGAGTTTTTTCAAGTGTACCAAGATTCTCAAATTGTTTCATTATTTTCCTATACTTTTTATTCAATGCCCTCTTCGTAGTATTTATGGGTTGTTTAGCATAATCTCTCAATTTTTCCATATCCATTTCAATTAAATGATCTATGCTTTTACAATTAATTTTTCTCTTCAACTATTGGAGTAGACTATCATTCACATATGTTTCTTGCACTTCCACTGCAAATAAAATAAAATATAAAAATCTAAATATCTCATCTTAAGGGGACCTTCATGAAATACTTATTTACAACCTCTTGAACATGTTCTACCTATAATAATTTATACATTAATGAGAGAAACACATAATTGTTTGACCTTGGGTTGAATCAACTTGGGATGCCCCTTGTCCAACATTTTCATCATCAAAGGCTGCATGTACACAAAAAAAAACAATAACTTCTTCTTAGGGGAAAGACCCAAAATGTATATTCACCAATAAGAGACTAAATTGAGACAGTGGTCCTAAATCGAGAGAGTCAGTGAGAGAAAAAGAGAGATGTGTACTTATTTGATATTCTGAGACTTGTTCTTGTTGAGGTTGTGATAACCCTTCTCCAACTTTTGAAGGTTGGGCTTGTTGAGCTTGTGATGACCCTACTCCAACTTCTGAAGGTTGGGCTTGTTGAGCTTGTGATGACCCTTCTCCAACTTCTGAAAGTTGGGCTTGTTGAGCTTGTGATGGCCCTTCTCCAACTTCTAAAGGTTGGGCAACTTGTTGAGCTTGTGATTCTTGAGCATTTCCTACACATGTATGAAGTATAAATTGGTCATAATTGAGTCTAGTTGACCTCCTAATTGAGTCTAGTTGGTCCATATTAGGTCCTAATTGGTCCTAATTGAGTAGATAGTTGGTCCTAATTGAGTCTAGTTGGTCCATATTAGGTCCTAATTGGTCCCAATTGAGTCTAATTAGTCCTAATTGAGTCTAATATGTCATGTTAGGTCCTAATTGGTCCTAATTGGTCCATATTAGGTCCTAATTGAGTCTAGTTGGTCCATATTAGGTCCTAATTGGTCCTAATTGGTCCTAAATGAGTCTAATAGGTCATGTTAGGTCCTAATTGGTCCATATTAGATCCTAATTAGTCCCAATTGAGTCTAATTGGTCCTAATTGAGTCTAATAGGTCATAATTGAATCTAATAGGTCCTAATTAGGTCCTAATTGGTCATAATTGTGTCTAGTTGGTCCTAATTGAGTCTAGTTGGTCCATATTAGGTCCTAATTGGTCCTAATTGAGTCTAATTAGTCCTAATTGAGTCTAATAGGTCATGTTAGGTCCTAATTGGTCCTAATTGAGTCTAATAGGACATATTAGATCCTAATTGGTCCATATTAGGTCCTAATTGGTCCATATTAGGTCCTAATTGGTCCTAATTGAGTATAATTAGATCTAATAGGTCATAATTGAATCTAATAGGTCCTAATTAAGTCCTAATTGGTCATAATTGTGTCTAGTTGGTCCTAATTGAGTCTAGTTGGTCCATATTAGGTCTTAATTGGTCCTAATTGACTCTGATTGGTCCTAATTGAGTCTAATAGGTCATATTAGGTCTTAATTGGTCCTAATTGAGTATAATTGGATCTAATAGGTCATAATTGAATCTAATAGGTCCTAATTAGGTCCTAATTATTCCTAATTGGTCATAATTGAGTCTAGTTGACCTCCTAATTGAGTCTAGTTGGTCCATATTAGGTCCTAATTGGTCCTAATTAAGTCTAATTAGTCATAATTGAGTCGAATAGGTCATGTTAGGTCCTAATTGGTCCATATTAGGTCCTAATTGGTCCTAATTGAGTCTAATAGGTCATGTTAGGTTCTAATTGGTCCATATTAGGTCCTAATACCTCCTAATTGGTCCTAATTGAGTATACTTCGATCTAATAGGTCATAATTGAATCTAATAGGTCCTAATTATTTTTAATTGGTCATAATTGAGTCTAGTTGACCTCCTAATTGAGTCTAGTTGGTCCATATTAGGTCCTAATTGGTCCTAATTGAGTCTAATTAATCCTGATTGAGTCTAATAGGTCATGTTAGGTCCTAATTGGTCCATATTAGGTCCTAATTGGTCCCAATTGAGTCTAATTGGTCCTAATTGAGTCTAATAGGTCATATTAGGTCCTAATTGAGTCTAATTAGTCCTAATTGAGTTTAGCAGGTCATGTTAGGTCCTAATTGGTCCTAATTGAGTCTAATTGGTTCTAATTAGTCCTAATAGGTCCTAATTAGTCCTAATTAGTCCTAATTGGTCATAATTGAGTCTAGTTGACCTCCTAATTATGTCTAGTTGGTCCATATTAGGTTCTAATTGGTCCTAATGGAGTCTAGTTGGTCTTAATTGAGTCTAGTTGGTCCATATCAGGTCCTAATTGGTCTTAATTGGTCCTAATTGAGTCTAATTAGTCCTAATTGAGTCTAATAGGTCATGTTAGGTCCTGATTGGTCCATATTAGGTCCTAATTGGTCCCAATTGAGTCTAATTGGTCCTAATTGAGTATAATTAGATCTAATAGGTCATAATTGAATCTAATAGGTCCTAATTAGGTCCTAATTGGTCATAATTATGTCTAGTTGACCTCCTAATTGAGTCTAATAGGTCATATTAGGTCCTAATTGGTCCTAATTGACTATAATTGGATCTAATAGGTCATAATTGAATATAATAGGTTCTAATTAGGTCCTAATTGTTCCTAATTGAGTCTACTTGACCTCCTAATTAAGTCTAGTTGGTCCATATTAGGTCCTAATTGGTCCTAATTGAGTCTAATTAGTCCTAATTGAGTCTAATAGGTCATGTTAGGTCCTAATGGGTCCCAATTGAGTCTAATTGGTCCTAATTGAGTCTAATAGGTCGTATTAGGTCCTAATTGGTCCTAATTGACTCTAATTAGTCCTAATTGAGTTTAGTAGGTCATGTTAGGTCCTAATTGGTCCTAATTGAGTCTAATTGGTTCTAATTAGTCCTAATAGATCCTAATTAGTCCTAATTATTCCTAATTGGTCATAATTGAGTCTAGTTGACCTCCTAATTGAGTCTAGTTGGTCCATATTAGGTCCTAATTGGTCCTAATTGAGTCTAATTAGTCCTAATTGAGTCTAATAGGTCATGTCAGGTCCTAATTGGTCCATATTAGGTCCTAATTGGTCCCAATTGAGTCTAATTGGTCCTAATTGAGTCTAATAGGTCATATTAGGTCCTAATTGGTCCTAATTAAGTATAATTAGATCTAATAGGTCATAATTGAATCTAGTAGGTCCTAATTATTCCTAATTGGTCATAATTGATTCCAGTTGACCTCCTATTTGAGTCTAGTTGGTCCATATTAGGTCCTAATTGGTCATAATTGAGTCTAATTGGTCCTAATTGAGTCTAATAGGTCATGTTATGTCCTAATTGGTCCATATTAGGTCCTAATTGGTCCTAATCGAGTCTAATTGGTCCTAATTGAGTCTAATAGGTCCTAATTGAGTCTAATAGGTCATATTAGGTCCTAATTGAGTATAATTAGATCTAATAGGTCATAATTGAATCTAATAGGTCCTAATTAGGTCCTAATTATTCCTAATTGGTCATAATTGAGTCTAGTTGACCTCCTAATTGAGTGTAGTTGGTCCATATTAGGTCCTAATTGGTCCTAATTGAGTCTAATAGGTCATGTTAGGTCCTAATTGGTCCATATTAGGTCCTAATTGGTCCCAATTGAGTCTAATTGGTCCTAATTGAGTCTAATAGGTCATATTAGGTCCTAATTGGTCCTAATTGAGTCTAATTAGTCCTAATTGAGTTTAGTAGGTCATGTTAGGTCCTAATTGGTCCTAATTGAGTCTAATTGGTTCTAATTAGTCCTAATAGGTCCTAATTAGTCCTAATTAGGTTATAATAGGTCCTAATAGGTCCTAATTAGTCCTAATAGGTCCTAATAGGTCCTATTAGGTCCTAATTAGTCCTAATAGGTCCTCTTAGGTACTATTTGGTTCTAATTAGTTCTAATTGGTCCTAATTGGGTATAATTGGTCCTAATTGAGTCTAATTAGGTACTAATTTATTATAATTGAGTCTAATTGGGTTTTAATAGTTCATAATTGGTTCTAATTGAGTCTAATTAGGTGCTAATTGGTTCTCATTGATTCTAATTGGGTCCTAATAGTCCTAGAATAGGTCCTAATTAGTCCTAATAAGTCCTATTAGTCCAAATAGGTCTACAATTAGGTCTAGTTAAGTCTAATAGACCTGTACAATATGACATTTACATGAACATTAAGACAAGTCTTGACCATCAACTTAAAATATCTATCTAGAGACATCTTAGACATACCTTGACTCTGACGATGATATCTTTTTCATGATTCTTCATGTAGTCTTTGTTCAGTCTCTTCTGAATAATGTCGTGTACTTTTGTTTAGCCTTCTCTTTTTATTTCCCATCACAACTTAGAAAATTATTCCGTGCCAAAATGTCTTCCTTCTCCTAAATGCAAATTATTTTATAGCTTTCAGATTTATGAAATGAAAAAAATATACATTTATTTATACCTAATTCTTATTAACCGGAAATGCCACCAAAAAGGCTGACATAGGTTTCTATCGAAAGTCAAATTTGACTTTCGATGGAAACTAAGTGACTTTTGATCGAAACTATCTTAGTAATGACTAATTTTTGCATTTTTGGGCAAAGTAATTTCGATAGAAAGTACTTTCTACTTTCAATCGAAAGTCAATACTTTCGATCAAAAGTCAATACTTTCTATCGAAAGTACTTTCTACCGAAAGTGCCTGGTTTGGGCCATGGTTTTAAGTTTTCAAGAAATTTTGAGAATTTCATGGCTTAGGGCCTCAATTGCGCTGATCAAATGGATGAATAAGAAGACGTCCTTCTGCATACAACAAGTACTCGGAACTAGCTTTCTAACAATTATATATTTGACTATTTTTAAATTTATTGTGTATGGTTTTTGACGTTAAATGCATGTAGGTTTTTTATCAAATATAAACCTCTGAGTTTGACGTTCAATGAAAAATAGTAAAACAAGGAAATTTTTTTTTGAAAAATAACAGTGCCCTCCATATTCAAGTCTACTTTCTATTAAAAAAAAATAATTGAAATTCGATAAATACATAATAAGTTATAAACTATGTAGTCAAGGTAGGTCAAAATTTTGGTTTAGTCAACTTCAAACATTAATAAAATATGCAATAATAGTGATAATGTCATCAAAGCAATTGCATGCTCTCCATATGGATGTTACAAAACTAAATTCGAAAGAATCACATTCATATCTATTTTACAAAAAAAGTTATGCTCTATGAAAATAGTGTTACTATTTGAAAATGACGTTTTCAGCACCATACAAGTTTTCATGGAAGAAAGAATAGAGTATTCGAATAAATTCATATATATATATATATATATATATATAGAATCTAGACAAAAAATCCTAAAAGACTCTAATTTACTTCATCCTTCGATTTCGAGTGGTTCAACGACAATATGCATCTGAATCTAAATTTTTTTCTCAAAATGTAGAGTTCAGTGTCCGTTTAGGCTAAAAAGTGTAACCCACTATTGTGGGTTCACCCTAGATTTATGGGATAGTGATCTGATGAGAAAAAATAGGTAAGTGAAACTTGATTTGTGTAACATAATTGAGAATAAATTGATCGTACGGAATGACTTTCCTAATTTTTTCTACGTTGATAAATGGGTCGAAATGGATAATAATAGGATACATGATGATTTTGTGTGGTTGGGTCATCTATGGTTAATCACCAAGGAAGTGCTAGATGAAATTGTTGGTCTATGGTCTACATGGGAAGTTCTAAAATTAAAGATGGTGAAAGATAAGACAATTGAGGAATTGACCAAGGAAACTCCTAACAAAATAGACCTATTAGGAAATACAATTGAAAACCCTATAATAAAATATGCCTCATGTTGGAAAAATGGTCAGTGCTCCCCTCAGGATTTATGACATGGCTTAACAACCTCTTGTGTCTTCTACAAGTCTAGTGGTTTTATCTAGCATTAATAGGTCGATATTTTGGTACAACGAAAACCACTACTTGTAACAAGTAGTATCAGAGCTTGGTCACAGGTTTGAATCCCCTCGGGTAACACTGAGGGGGAGATTGTTGAAAAAATGGTCAGCACTCCCCTCAAGATTCATGACATGGCTTAACCACCTCCTGTGTCTTCTATAAGTCTAGTGGTTGTATCAAGCACTAATAGGTCGATCTTTTTGTGCAACATCAACCACTACTTGTAACACCTCGTTGATGATTGAAAACAAAATCTAGTTCACAAACTATAAGTTAAACTTTTTGTCAACTACTACATGTTACTCCTATTTGAGCATTAATGATTGTCATTAGTATCATTTAGTTGGTCAAGGAGACAAACAGGAAAGTCAGTCAAAATACATAAAGCCTATACACTGAGAAAGACACAAGGAAGATCTCTAGGTTAACCAAACTTGGATTTGACTGAGTACTCTTACCAAGCCAGATGATCACTGAGTACTGAGCACAGTGGTCACCGAGCATTTATATGAACCGAGCACCAGTTAATTACCGAGTGATGAATGTAGTGAACATTGAGTAAAAAAAGAAATGACATAGAAGTTTAAAATGACACAAACATAAATGCAAATGGTTCACATCGACCAGAAAATAGTTTACCAAGATCGAGACGAAATTAAATATGGATGTAATCATTAAATTGTTGATTATTCCTATGTAATATAAGATCTAGGTTATTTAGTTTCACTGTTGATCTTAGGTTTTATAAGATATTGTAAAACCCTATATAGGTCAAGTTAATTTGATATAAAGTTTGTAAAGATGTCATTATGATATGGTATCATTAAGGTGTAACTGCACTTAGGACATCAGAAGATCAGACATGGTTTTGATAGAAGGATTTGAGAATAATATTCAATTTTTCAGAACAGGCACAAGGTTACCAAGTAGAACAGAAGGACACATACATCACTTCAAGGTGATATATTTATGGTATATTATAGATCTGAATCAGATAATTTTGAGTTGCTAATTAAAAATATATCTTACTATTACTATTTAACCATTGTAGCATATTCAAAATCTCCTAACAGAGTGGATTTAACCGTTCTTAGTTAAATCTCTTTACCGAGTGCACACATGTATTATGTTGTTAAAATCCTCTAACTAGGTAGATCTAGCTGATCTTATTGTAACTCTTAACAGGGTAAGATCACTAGAAGTGATCACAATCTTGTAGTCTTAACCGACATACTTTGTTACTGTAGTAGTGAAGCTTTGTGGATGTCATCCCCACCATAATTTTTACATTCTTACAAGGGTTTCTGCGATACCAAAATATTTGTGTTATGTCTATGAAATTTCATGAATGGTTTATTGTTTAAGTTACATGCAATTACATTTTCAATTATATTTGAATATATATTTTAGACAATGAATTCAGTCAGTTAATGCTATCTATACCTACAAAGTTTTAGTCTTGAAAAGTTTTGAATGTACTAATTCACCCCTCCCCTCTCAGTACTTATCTTTCCATAATCCCAACACTACACTCAACATAGCCTATGAGATGGTGGTAAGAAACACTAACTATGACTTGTGTGATCTCTTGAGAGAGAAAATTATGGAAAACCAAAGGTGTTCAAAGAAAAGAAGCATGAATTTAGGTATGGAATCCTAACCTTATGTATCTTGTTCTATTTCATGAAAGGATTTTTGGATTTCGATAAAATTAAATGGATTCTAATCAAGCTAGTAGCACATCAAACTTGTGACTTGTTATGTAGATTCAAAGATACAAGCTCTTTGGATGAAGCTTTTTTTAAATTATTTACTTTATCTTGACACCAAATGTATCAGAGGAAGATAATTCCTAAAATAATTGTGGAAAAGTACTAGAAAACTATTACTTTCCTCATCACTGTAGACAACTATATTATGGAAGTTACAGAGCCAAGGAAAACATGGGTTCATGTACACATTGGGATATGAGGTATAAGAGGACATCTTGGATAATTTAGTAGTAGTTAAATAACTATGGGTTGGATGACTTCATTAAATAACTTGTGTAGATAATTTGTGAATATACCTTGGTGTTGACTTACTCCCAAACTATCTATGGGATAACATATTGCATTCATGGATTTGTATATATGAATATCTATCACACCATTTTGATATATATAGAGACATATAGATATACAAATATACAATTTTTTCAGGCGAATGATGTAATGTTGTAATATTTTGCATCTACAATATTTTGATGAAGTGTATCAACTCCATATACTTTTAAATTAAATGGAACTATATCTCATGCATATGTAAGATGCAATTATAGCAGTTCATTTTGTACATCTGGATAGTGAGTCCTTTTCTGACAGTGAACCTTATTTTGGATAGTGGGCCACACTGTAATATCTTATAACTAGTTGTAATATATTGAGAGCTAATTCTCTCTATGGTTTAACCAAGTTTGGGGTTTTCATGTAAAATTTTTGGTGTTGTATGTTGCACTTTGTTCCTCATATTTTCGTTTACTTTTAATTTTTAATTATACATTATGTGGATGGATATTTAAAGACATTAATATTTTTAAGGATATACTGATTAAACCCTCCTCCCCTTAGTATATCGAATGTTCAACAAAACTTTGGTAGTGGCAAGAACATCTCCCATTGTTTATAAAGAGATAACAAAAGAGTAATTAAGAACACAATGTAATGAGATAATGTGACAATAAAATATGATGTACAATAGAGTATATACAATGGAAATTTAATGAGAACGTGAACAATATAAGTGTCTCAATTGTCTCATATGAATGTATTAATAGTGTATGAATACAAGCGTGTCTTTTGTTTATAATGTAATCTTACAACATATACTGTTGATCTCCTTCTCAATGCATGACACTAAGGTAAACACAAATCTTAAAAGTTACACACAAAGTACTATTTTGTGTTTCTTGTCAAAATGAACTAGATTAATAATGCCTACACTTAATGGTTATCAATCTAGAAAAGAATTTTTATTTGACAATTGTCAAAATAAGTTATGATGAAACTAAAAAAACTGCATAAAAAGAATGCTAGTTAATTTATTAGATTTCATTACAATTTCACAAGGACTCATGCCTCCTTAAAAACTAACGTCTCCTAGTGTGAGAGGATTAAGGGACACAATAATAGGGATGAAATATCTCTCCAACCCTCCCCACCAACACATGGAAATGCGGATGGCCCTAAAACATTCCTAACAAACAATGGATGCTAAAATACCAATAAAAAACACATATGTGGCAAGAATGTCTCCCGTATTTTATAGAGATATAACAAAAGAGTAATGAAGAACATAAGAAAGAGTAAAATGTAATGGAAAAGTCTGACAGTAAAATATGATGTAATAAAGCATATAGAAAGAGTATGTAATGATAACATGAAGAACATAAGAGACACTCAATTATCTCCTATGATTGTATCAATGGTGAATGAATGCAAGTATGTATTTTATTTATTTATCATGTAATCTTACAACATATACATTTGATCTCCTTCCCGATGCATTACATTAAGGTAAACAAAAATCTTACAAGTTACACAAAAAATGTTATTATATATTTACTTGTCAATATGATCTAGAATAGTAATGCCTGTACATTGGATGTATACCAATAAATAAAAGTATTTTTATTTGACATTTGTAAAAATAAGTGATGATGAAACTAAAATACCACATGTAAAGAGATTTAGTTAATTTATTAGATTTCATCATAGTTTCACAAGGACCCATTCTTCCTTGCAAATCAATGTCCTCAAGTGCAAGAGGTTAAGGGACATGGGAATAGGGATGAAATGTCTCTCCACCCCCTCTTCACCACTACATGGAAGTGAGGATGGCTCTCTAACATGCCTCTAGAAAACCAATGAATGTTTTAGGCGCATTCCCCTCTTTACAAAGGAAGGGGACATCCCAATGTCCCTAAGACAATCAAAGGGTACGTTAGCATCCTTGAACAATCTCAAGACATTAGAGAGCCTCCATGCTATCATGTAAAGTTTATCAATGCCATGATATGATTTTGATTCATGTTAAAGCTTTGAATGACCAAATATCATGATGACATGCACAGTTATTAGTTTCAACCTTTAGGGATGTTGAGGAGTCCCCACATTGTTATAAAGTTTCTCTATGTCATGATAACGATTTTGATTTTTTCTAAGGCTTTGAACGAAAAAATAATTTGATGTCGTGTAAATATGGTTGACCTTAAAAAAAGGGAGGAATATTTACACAATATTGGAGGCAAAATAGACTATTCAAGCTATTGCTTTAAAAAAAAAAAAAACTCAAATGCATGCTCTCTCTTAAGTTCAAGAAGTTAGTGATCAAATGCTTCTTAATTCATATAGCATCAATACCTTGGGCTTAGTAGAGAGAGGAGGAAACAATGAGAGCGAGGTAGAGGTGAATGTTATCTAGTTCTCATAAATCGTAATGTATAAATTTTTTTCGACTACTATAAACAGTTTCTAAAGTTTAGAGAAGAAAATAGATAAAAAGATCCAAGAAAATTATGGAAGCGCTAAACATATTAAATGTTGACTTTTACCATGTTTTGTACTTGAATTTGGTTTTATAAGAATACATTATTTTAGTGACTCTCCTCAAATACTATTGATTTGAGATATTTACATTGGATATAAGGTCTAAAATACAAAAACAAGTTATAATTGTAAATAATCTTCATTGAAAATTAGTCACTGCAATTATGGAATAAGGAATCAGAGACAAAATCAACTTACATGGTATAGTTCAAAAGTAGTGTTATGACATACAATTATATGTACTTGAATTTGATTTTATAAGAATACATTATTTTAGTGATTCTTCTTAAATAGAATTGGTTTGACATACATACATTGGAGACAAGGTCCAAAGCACAAGCATCTAGGTTGTAATCACAAACATGCTTTTATTGAAAATTAATTGCTATAAATAAAAAAATAGGGTATCATAAATCAACTTACATAGTATAGTTCAAAAGTAGCATTATGCCCTCAAGTTTAATATAATGTTGAGCAAGGTATAAATCACATGACTATTCAAGATGACAAAAAAAAAATTGAAGGTGTTCCAAATAAAAAAGGTTCTCTCTCATGAACCTAGAAGTACATATAAATAATTACATATTAGGCATAATAATAGATAGTTGAAAATAGATAAATTATTTATGTCTAGATTAAGGAACATGTATGTTAGGATATGTCCCATAAGGTGATAGGTTGCAATTATTAATAACTAATCAGATTTGATTATGATAATAGCATGCCCTCTTATGAAAAAGCTTTCGAAAGCACCAGAAGTAAACAAAAAACAATACAATTTTAATAAATTTCTAAAATAGATTAAGATTCAATCTAAGATCAGTCTTGATATGCATTATACTTATAGTAACTAAAACTCAAATTACATTTACTTGATTTTTGTGAACATGATCTCTAATAATTTCCTTGTGAATCCTTAGAAATTTTAAGGCATAATCTTTATTTTTTCATAAATAAGAATGATCTTGTTAATTTGGAATTGGAATCCCAAATAAATTTGCAAGAATCAAAGTGGAATATTTAGAACTTTTAAATAGAAGGCATAATATTTAACAATAAGAAATGTTCAAACAAATAACATGTTTAAAATCAATTATAGAGATGTCTCCCAAAGAAAATAATTTCCTGGATATGATGTGTGAGCGAGTGATCGGGAATCTGAATGCACAACTGAACCTTCTGAAAACTCGTCTGCAAGAATCAATGTATCAGTATACTGTGAATAACAAGCGTTTTAGTACACACTCCATAGTTCTAACAAAGCACTATAAACTTTCGCATTTAGTAAAACTGTAAACTAAATCCAAATATATTAAATAGTCACGATGAGGATCCAAATTGCTGAAAATGAAATAGAACGTTAAAAAATTCTTGACCATGTTCATCCTTAAAAGATCAGTCCTTTGTAAATAGATTGCAGGACATCTTAACTGTAAAAAATAATTTTTCTAAGCCTTCCCAAATTCAATCCAATATTCATTTCAAGGCCATATAATTGGTGAGACCTTTTAAGCTTTATCTGTAAAGCTACACAATGATCTACTCTACAATAAATGCAAATAATCTGAAAATGTTTGACCCTGTCAGCAGATTGGAACCCATTTTTCACAGAGAACAAACTTCATCCCAGACTATCAAAGTTGTTAGAATGAGACATAATCTGTAAGTGGAGGACTATAGCTACACATTGGGCTCAAAAACAAATTGTCACAAATGGGAAGGATGAATCTCTCAACAGAAATGACCAAATTTTCCTCAATTAAGCAAAAATTTCGTGTTGTCGAGGAGAATGATGACAAATTCATAATCTCTCATGAATCATATTCAAACACCGATGGTATCCAAATAAATGATCTGTAAAGGTTAGAAACTGACGACATTCTAATGCTTTAGAATTTGAAATACTTCAAATACTTAAGCTAGTTGATTCAGCAACAAACTATCAAAGATAAGCCATAGTAACAAGGTAGAAGTTTGAATTGGGAAGGTAATCGGCACCATAAGGTTTAGAATTTCATCACTAGTTTGTCATAAAAAAACTCGTGCTAAAATAAGGGTTAATAGAAGCTCAGGTTTTCTACACCAAAACCATCCAAGAAAACCTGACAACACTTAGAATAAGAAGTTAGTTAATTTCTGTAAGTATATATTTATACAAGTCTTCTATTTACAAATAATTTTGTTTAACATGAAGAAAGTGTTATAGTTCCAGTAGTTGTGTATTACATCTACAATAAACTTGAATTTATTGAAATCTCTGTCAAAAGGACAATAGTTGTTTATCTGTGGTTGCTTCTGCAAAACTGTCTGAGAGCTTATTCCTATTGAATAGCCCAAATGAATTGAACTACAACAATGTTCAGAATTAGATTGTAAACTAGTGTACAAAGAATCAAAATTAGAAGGATAGATTTAATACACTACGTCTACGCTTATTTGCAGTCTACTAACTCTTCCCTTGAAAATTGGGGTTCACCCTTAGTTTGAACGGTTGATAAGGTTGTGCTAAGGCTTTGGGTTCTTTTCATGTAGATCTAAGGTTCAACTCGTGCTAGCTGGGTTAATGTGATGGATATGACTTTCAGGCTGTTGTGCCCATCCCTAGAGGATTATTCTCGCCTCATCTTCCTCCAGTGGTTACCCAACTTGACAATATAAAAATGAGACCAAAGTAACACTGGGTCACCCCTGACATTTAAAAAACAAAAATTCTTACCTTGATAATTAGATCATTGAGACTTTATATCAGCAACCACAAGTGGATGAATTGAATTTCAGAGGCTTGCTTGATAAACACACATGAGAAGTTCAAGTCAAATGTACAACCAAGGATACGACAATAGGAACACAGGAAATTTGGCCAAAAAGGATGTCATTGGATTCCCTTCAAAGGTTTCTTATTAAGAACAACTTTCCATCCTTAAATACAGAAAGAGTTAACATTGTGAGTAGGATGACCAGCATAAGAAGCAATGCCTAGAGTTATCCTAAGTACATCCTTGATCCCTGATGGATAAGACATCAATATACAAAACGCTTAAGCCTTTCAAAACCTTTGCATGGTATATAGAGTTTTGTATAGCATATTATGAAGTCCTGTTATATGACTTGTGAAATATAATAGAAAATCACATCGTTACATTTTCCATACCCATCTATCCAAATTAGGCCATTCCAATTCAAACTTAATAGAAAATCACATTGAAAAAACAATCTAATTCTGGAATAATCATGACACCAATATAGCCCATATTCCAAAAGATTTTTCAGTAAGATTGTCTGGTTTGCTAATGCCATCCCATTTGTCTTCTTGATGATGAAAGCCAGAAGACATCAATGCAATGCCTAAAACCTTGCAGAATGAAATAATCATGACACCATGCAGCCATTATAATTGCTTTGTAAAGTTAGAATTCATATAACACATGATCCTGGAAGAAAACATTACTTTTGCAATTTTTTCCTGAATTAATAGAAATATAAATTTGAAGGTTTTCACTTAGAAAGTGGTATCATAATTTTAGAAACTTTTAAGTTTTATTTGACAAGAAAATACATAATTGCATATTCTAATAGATAAGATATATTATGATGAAATATGTCGCTGTAGGATTTAAAAGTAACTAGCCCGAATACTTCAATGGAACACAAGTTTGGAGGTTAAATTGTTTCAGTTTATAAAGAAGTGTCTGTTTTAAATTTTTTATTTAACCTTAAAAAGGGAAAATATCCTTTAAGAAACGTCCCAAAAATAATATGCATGGTTCAATTATTAAGCAAGGCTACACCCAAAATGCCAAAAGAAATGACAACAAGCACTTTATGCCATAAATCTCCATCTGTGGCATTAACATTAGATGAACAAATAGACTATTGCAACTTGATTGGATGTGCTCTAGAATAAATCCAAACAGAGAATTATATTGAATATTCTAAAATGCAAATAGGCATGATTAAGAATTGTCACATGATAAGGATATAAGAATGACTAGACAAGCCAAATAGTAGATTCAACTCACTTGTCTGCCATAAATTTGATTAAAACATGAACACATTGAAACAATACAGTACACATGTTGAATATTTGATATATTTTGTGTATCTTTTAAAACATCTAGTTTCTCCCAAGATTTGAGTTTTGCACAGTGGTGAGTCCAGTTATTGTCAAGTACACTAATGTCCTTTAGAGATAGCTGTCCAAGACCAGAGTCAAACAGTTATTGTCACGGGCTTCCCAAGTTCTATATTATCTGACAAACAAGATTTAACTAGTATGAGCATTTGACTAAGTCTTAATAGCTTAAATCATTTTCTTAAATTGGAGTAAATAATAAGAAGAGATGTTTCAAATGGCCCACTTCACTTTTTAAAAAATTTGTAAAAATCATCCAAACACACCAAGAAAAATTTGTTGATATCCATGATTCCATAGAAGGTGGTCATTAGATCTGACAATCCAAAAGGCATCTACTAATATCCAATTTGTCATGAAAGTCATTTAGTGTTGATCCTCATCCCACACAAATCTAACTTTATAGTCAAATAATCCATATGGCAAAGATAATGCTTTGAGCCTAGTGACTGTTTCTATTACCTTCTTTGGCAATGATGACTAATTAAGGTGACTGTATTGGTAGCAATATTTCATATATTAAAGATGCTCAAGTAGCTCTTCGTGCACACCTAAATAATCCCATCTTGATGACCATATTGGTAGCATATATTCAAACTAGCTATGGAATGTTGCCGAGCCACAACTTTTGAAAAGATTTAGGCAGATAAATCCAATTGAACTACTCATCGCCAACCATTATAGTTAGATGGAAAAATTAAGTTGAAACTATAACAAAAGTTGCACTTCACAGTTGCAAAAGCATGAGATCCTAACACTAAGATTTTGTATCAAGAATCAAGTCCTAGCTCTTATCTGATGATGGCTAACAAATAAGTCAAAATGAAAGCCACTATTTTCCAAAGCAAATCAAGCTTATGGATTGCGCATTTTGATTAGTGCTATGGTTTGGGACCTATAATAGTGTTGCCAAAACCAAAAGGTCAGTTATACCTATTTTCTTACTGATTACAATTTGAATGTACCAACAATACTGCAAAGCGCGAGGCACTTTTGTTAAGACTTAGGAATGCTCATCATATTGTCAAAGTAGAAGGAGATGTATTATTGATTGTCAAAAAAATTAGCGAATAATTCCAAGTCAAGAAGGATTTCCTTGGACATCATAGAAACCAAAGTTCCAAATGTGGGATACAACAGACTATAGAGTGATTTCACACCTTTGTTGTTGAACATATTCTATGTATAGAGAATTATAGGGCTGACTTGTAAAGAATTTAGAGAAATACTAAATTTTGGAAATGCACAGAATGATGCTCTGTTCCAGCAATGGAAGAATTCAAAATCCCCAAAACAAGGCAGACACAAGAGCTGGAGAAATATGCAAGAAATTTCTTGCTTCTATTCAAACTAAAACACTTCTACAATAAGAAATATAAACTTGCAACTAATGGAGCTAGATACAATCATCTACGAGCTTCACAAAGCTCTTACAAGATTAACTGAAGCAATCACTGCTTAACAAATAAAAACTTTACAACTGTTGTTGCAAAATTTCTCTGATAAAAATAGAGTATTACAAAAACTAAATATCTCTGCTGCTGCATACAAAGAGAAATTACATTCATGGTCTGGAAGAATAAATATATTCTTTCCTTTATGGAAAAATTGTTGTCCAAAGGAAGAAGGAAGAAGTCCAAGGAAGAAAATTAGATTTCCCCAAATCTGATTTGAACTTATCTCCCAAAAATTTATACAAAAAGATCATATTTAACTTTATCAAAAATAAAGTCAAACAAAGAGGCTTCTAGACAAATAGATTTAAATATGAAAATCCAACACTCCCCCATTGTCTTGAGCCGACAAACAAGATCATGCTTGATCCAAATTAACCATGCCAAGATTTCTCCTTAGGTGCTCAAAACTTGCAATGCCCAATGGCTTGGTGAAAATGTCTGCTAGTTGCTGCTCTGACCTGCAAAACTTCATTTTTATTTCACCATTCTCAACTAATTCTCTGATAAAATGATATTTGATTTCAATGTGTTTGCTTCTTCCATGAAACACTGGATTCTTTGACAATGCTATTGAGAAAATATTGTCACAAAATATTGTGGTTTCATCCTCTTGTTCTTGCTTCAAATCTGCCAAGATCCTTCTTAGCCAAATAGCTTGACATGTTGCTGCATTTGCTGCTATATATTCAGCCTCTATTGTAGATTGAGCAACTATGGGTTTCTTTTTAGAAGCCCATGAGATTACACCCGAACCCATGTGAAAGATATATCTGAAAGTGCTCTTTCTATAATCCAAACTCCCTGCCCAATCATTATCTATGTAGCCAATAAGATAAATTTTTTTTTCCACAGTATACAAAATACCATATCCCTTGGTTCCTTTCACATACCTTAGGATTCTCTTTCCTACTCGCCAATGGGAATCCTTTGGAGTTTCCATAGATCTGAAAATCAAACTTACTGCATGCATAGTGTCTGGCCTAGTAGCTGTTAAATACATCAAACTTCCAACTAAACTTTTATATAAAGTTGGATCCACATTGCTGCTATAATCTTGCTTGCTTAGCTTCAAACCTACTGAAGTTGGAGTTGGGGTAGGCTTTCTATTTTGCATTTTAAATCTCTCTAATATCTGATTTGCATATATTTCTTGAGAGATAAAAATACCATCATGCAATTGTTTTACTTCTATGCCTAGAAAATATCTCAAAAGACCTAAGTTTGACATTTCAAACTCACTTTTCATGGCCTCTTTAAAATCAGCAATAAGAAAATCATTATCCTTAGTAAAGATTAAATCATAAACATACAAGACAATAATCAAAATATTACCATTAGCTGCCTTGATGTAAAGAGTGGGCTCACCATCGCTTTTGCAAAAGCCATTGCTCATCAAATATGAGTCAATTCTACTATACCATGCCCGTGGAGCTTGCTTAAGCCCATAAAGAGCCTTCTTCAGCCTATACACTTTACTTTCATGACCCAGAACTTCATAATCAGGTGGCTGCTCCACATAAACCTCTTCTTTCAATACTTCATTCAAGAAGGCAGACTTCACATCCATTTGATAAACCTTCCA
This sequence comes from Chamaecyparis obtusa, assembly GCA_027943335.1. NCBI lineage: Eukaryota > Viridiplantae > Streptophyta > Pinopsida > Cupressales > Cupressaceae > Chamaecyparis > Chamaecyparis obtusa. Next base: position 39,980 of record BSBK01014984.1, on the reverse strand, counting down.
TTTGTGTTGGGCTGCAATTGCTACGACAGCACACACGATTTTCATTCTAACAACCAAGACATAAGTCTCATCATAATCTCTACCAAATTGTTATTTGTACCCCTTGACCACCAATTGAGCCTTATGCCTATCTATTTTTCCTTCAACATTGCTCTTGGTCTTGTAAACCCATTAACTCCAATAATTTTCTTGTTTGGAGGTAAATTAGTGAGCTCCCAAGTTTCATTTTTTTTTTATTTCATCCATTTCCTCATCCATGGCTTTACACCACTTTTCTTCCTTTTCAGCATCCTCAAAATAAATTGGATCACTATGAAAAAATAATGCAAAATTAATATTTTCATCAAATTCATTTTCATACCTTTCATCTTGGTATATCTCCCTTAGACTCTTGGTCTTTCTTGGCACTAGGGAGGCGAGAGTGGGATCATAGCTCTTAGTATTGTTGCTGCTGCTCTTTGTGGGGCCAATTTGTAGCCTTCTGGTGCCTTCTATACTTGTTGTTATTTCATTTTGTTAATCAACAAACTCATCATCTTCAACCATAATAGGTACTTTACTTGAAGTGCTTGAAGATGTGTCCACCGAGCCATCCCATGACTCATTCTCAATGAACTCCACATCTCTTGAAGTGATGATCTTTTTACCAAATGGATCATACAATCTATATGCCTTGGATTCTGGACTATAACTAGTAAAGACACACTTCACACCATTGTCATCCAACTTTTGCCTTTGCTCCTTTGGCACGTGTGCATATGCTACACACCCAAACACTTTCAAGTGTTCAACCATCCATCTATGCTTTGTCCATGCTTCCATTGGAATCTTGTCATGGACTGCTTTTGTAGGACTTCTATTTATTAAATAGACTGTTGTTGCTATAGCTTCTCCCCAATATTCAATTGAGAGTCCTTTTTCTTTCATCATGCTTCTTTCCATCTCAATGATGGTTCTATTTTTTCTTTAGCCACTCTATTTTATTGCGGAGTATAACTGGCTATTAGCTCCTTCTTTATGCCATTCTACCTGCAAAAATTTACAAAAATATTGGAGGTATATTCCCCCCCTCTATCTGACCTTAGGACTTTAAGATTTTGTCCACTTTCATTTTCAGCTTGGGCTTTAAATTTTAAAAACTTATCAAAAGCTTTAGATTTATTTTTCATAAAGTAAATCCATGTTCTATGACTGAAATCATCTATGAAGGTCATAAAATAAGTACTCCCCCCAATGGAAGTGATTTGCATAGGGCCAACTAAATTAGTATGCACCAGCTCTAATGGTGCTCTTGCCCTTCTTGAGTTTCTAGAATTAAAGGGCAGCCTATGTTGCTTACCCAAAATACGAGCCTCACACTTGCTACTGAACTCTTTAATACATGGCAAATCATCTACCATTCTTTTCTTGGACAATAAATTTAAACCAGCATAGCCAAGATGTCCATACCTTAAATGCCATAGCTTGGAGGGGTATTCAATCACGCTCTTGAAGGCTGATTGTTGTACTGCTGTACATTCTTTTTTGGGAGGTGCAGTTGCTGATTGTGAAGAGAAACACATCTCTACCTTCAATGGAAACATTTAATTCTTTATCATTTGAACCACTGCAACTATTTTCTTACTCCCATCCTTCTCATAAATGACACATTGGCCATTCTCCATCAACACTATAACCATTTTGAGTGAGCTGTCCAAAACTCATCAAATTGTGCTTTATACCTAGGGCAAAGTAAACATTTTGAATTTCTTGTTTCTCACCTTGCTTGGTGCGGATCATAATAGATCCTTTTCCCACGACTGGAACAACTCCATTGTTCCCCATTCTAATTTCAGATTTTATGTTCTTATCAATGAAAGAAAAAAAACTTTCATTACCACTCATGTGGTTACTACAACTGCTATCTAAATACCAAACTTCAGGGCTTCCTTCTTCACCAACGTTGCACATGACGAAGGCTATGGGATTATTTCCATCACCCACTTTCATATCAGCAACATTTGCACTTGGTTTTAATTGATTTTTTTACTTTTTCCAGCATTCACTAGCATAATGCCCAAATTTATGACAATAATAACATTCAACATTACTCTTGTCAGAGGTATATTTCTTCTTACCTCCTTTGGAATTATTCTGGGAGCTGCTAGCTCCCTCATTTGTGGCTGCTCGTTCTGAGCTTTCTCCTCTAGCATTTTGTTGTCCAGAGTTACCATGACCTCTACCTCTTGAACCTCTTCTAGAATTATTTCTTCCTCTTCCCCTGCCTCTTGTATTCGCTTGAGCTCTAAAAGCTTGTTCTTGAGAAGAATTTGCTGACCTATTAATGTGATACTCATGGGTTTGGAAAGAACCCATTAACTCATCAATAGTCATTACTGAAAGATCCTTTTCCTCTTCAATGACAATTACTAGATTATCAAATTTTGAGGGCAAACTTCTCAAAACTTTTTCTACTATTCTTTGCTCCTCCATGGTTTCTCCTTTGGTTCTCAACTAGTTTATCAAACTAGAGAGTCTTGAGTTGAAATCTGAAATGGACTCATTGTCCTTCATGACAAGAGTCTCAAACTCTCTTCGAAACATTTGGAGCTTCACTAACCGAAATTTTTCAGTCCCTTTAAAACTAGTGTGAAGAATATCCCAAGCTTCTTTGGAATAATTAGTTGCTGCTATTCTGGGAAAGATTGCCTCTGTCAAGACAGTTTCTATCAAGCTCAAAGCTTTTGCATCTTTCCTCCTTGACTCCTTCAACTGAGTTTTTTGATTTTTTGTGAGGCCAACAAATTGAGCTGGGTCAATTACATCCATAAATCCATTGACCACAAGCTCCCATAAATCATTTGATGTCGTAACAGTCCTCATCTTCTTTGCCCAAACATCATAATTCTGTCCATTGAAGGACGGTGGTTGCTGCCAACTCTTTCCTACATCTCCAGCCATGTCTCCTATGCAAGATAAACAAATACCCAGAAAAAACAAATGCCCAAACTCACAAGAATTAAAGGCCAATCAGCTCTGATACCATGTAAAAAATTTAGAGAAATACTAAATTCTAGAAATGCACAGAATGATGCTCTGTTCCAGTAATGGAAAAATTCAAAATCTCCAAAACAGGGTAGACACAAGAGCTGGAGAAATATGCAAGAAATTTCTTGCTTCTATTCAAACTAAAACACTTCGACAATAAGAAATATAAACTTGCAACTAATGGAGCTGCATACAATCATCTACGAGCTTCACAAAGCTCTTATAAGATTATCTGAAGCAATCACTGCTTAACAGATAAAAACTTTACAATTGTTGTTGCAAAACTTCTTTGATAAAAATAGAGTATTACAAAATCTAAATATCTCTACTGCTGCATACAAAGAGAAATTACATTCATGGTCTGGAAGAATAAAGATATTTTTTCCTTTATGGAAAAATTGCCGTCCAAAGGAAGAAGGAAGAAGTCCAAGGAAGAAAATCAGATTTCCCCAAATCTGATTTGAACTTATCTCCCAAAAGTTTATACAAAAATATCAGATTTAACTTTATCAAAAATAAAGTCAAACAAAGAGGCTTCTAGACAAATGGATTTAAATATGAAAATCCAACATGACTCTCTTGCAATCTAGCTTCTTTATTCAAGAACATTCAAATTCTCATTAGAATCTATTCACAATTGAGTTGATCAATAGGTCAGTAGTAGCATACAGTTCAAGAATTGGCAAGTATTCAATGATGACTAACATATTGTTAGTTTCGTTCAGCAAAAGTGTTTTTTTCAAATATATTAATTCTCTACAATTTATAACTTAATGAAGATATGAATGTGCATTTAAAAATAAATGCGTAAATAAGATAAATCTTGAAGTAATATTTGTGTGTTTATTTTGTTTCTGTCAAAGTTGTTCAGAGATAGCCATATTAGCTCTCTTAATTTAACTTGGGTTCTTTTATTTTTATTGCATTTTAGAATGGTTTAGTGCTAAATTGTTTGGAGTTGATAGCTAGGTGACTATACTTGCAGTTGGAGAGGAGAGTGCCTTGATGTAGTTGGAAAGCAGCTTGAAAATGTCTTATTGGTCCAAGAATTTTTTTCGAAGAACAATTCAGATATAATTTATTGTTTTACTTTACGTTGTTAGTCAATTTAATTCCTAGTTTGTACTATACAAATATGTTAAAAGTCCATCAAAATTTAGTTTCTCATTAAGTGGTGGTGTTAGAGATTAATTTATAACTGAATAATACTCAAGCTGTTTATGTGTCATATGAGTTTGAGTGTGAATTGTAGATTTGTTCTATAGTCCAGTTGATTGTAAGAGTCTTTAATTAGTTGTCAAACAAACTAGCATATTTATAGGACAAATCTTGAGTCTTCAACAATTATATGTAATACGCTAATGAATAAAATAATAGAATGAGTAATACAATAGTTCTATACTGTTATGTTATATTGAGTTCTTTTACTTCTGTTATTGTATTTTTCTTGTAATATAATATTCCTCTTTGTAATAAGAATATGAAAATCAAATATGAGTGGCTGCCATAATTCATATTTTCATTTTTATTTTTTACATTAATGATTAAGTTAGATATCAAATGCGAAGTCTTTATTTAGACCATTAAATAAAAACCTATAACTAAATCAATTAATTTTTTTAAAATTCTCTTCTATACGAACAAACGTTTTAAAAAAAAATCTCCTCTATATGAACAGATGTTTATGACATCAAAATAGAAGAATACATATCTGATATATACAGATGAATGCTTATAATATATAGGTAGAATAATACATATCCTATTTGAACAGAAGAGTCATGGCCTTAACTCTGCTCATGTATCCTGTAAAACTATGTTTAAAAAAAATGGATATAACCTACCAAATGATCTTTTCCAAGAAAATGGTGGCAGAGTTAACTTTGATTGTTTGCATCGGGTTCCTGACAATACTACCCACTGGCGGCTTTTTGACAGTAATGAATAAGTTATTGATTTCATTCAACAAGTAGAGTTCTTTGAAGTCTTGAGCCAAATTATGGGTAATGCCTATCATGATTAAATTGTACAATTATGGACAAATGAAATGAAAAAATGAGACGACTTAAAAAAAATGTGGATTTGATGACAACAGACAAAATGATACGAATTCTATTATTGTGAAGCTGGATGACTGTCCAGAGATAAAAGCTAACCCAAGACAAGGTTGTCATTCTTTTTCTAAGTTTAGACTATGATAAGAATCTATGACACAGAGTTAATTCAACATATTTCAATATAAACAACTATCTATCAACACACAGATCAAACCTGAAGAAGCGATTATCTAAGTTAATTGAGGAAAAGATAATATTTTCCATAAGGAAATCAACATGGGTGGGAAATTTGGGGACATTATTTAAATCAAACAAATCTTTACACTTAATCTCAATATGCCATATCTTACAAATTGTTTCGATATAGAAGATCACCTCTCTATTTGATGGTATCATTGATACAATCAAATACAGTTCAATAACAAAGATTAATATATGATATTTTTTTTAGAAGGTATATGGGAGCTCACTTCGAAAGAGTCATATACATTGAATCTGAAGGATAATAAATAAATAAATTTTTTTCTAATTTAATAAGATTGTTATATTTTCTTAAGGAACATACAAATCATCTTAGATTAGAGCTTTTGTAGATAAAGAGAGTTCAATATCTTATTAAAACCTTTTAGACATTATATTTAAGAATGACAATAATATTGATTATAGATAATATTAAAAGAATTAAAATTTACTATGAGACTTCAATACAAATTCTTTCATTTAAAAAGAAGAAGAAGAAGATTCTAGCAAATTTATTTACATCACTAAATATTTATTTTTGCTTCTAACAAATTAGAAAATTCATACTTGAAAAATAAGTTAACATTTTGTTAAATTATTATCTATTATTAAAAATAAGTTGATTTGTGTAGCAAATAAATTATTAGCTTGGTTGGAGAAATATTTGTGTGTGGACTTTGTATCTAAGAATACATTCCTAAGTCATTTGGGATCACTAATTCATATCACAAACCATTCAATTTTTCCTTCACCGGGAGAAATTTGTTCTTTCAAGTTGATTATTAAGTACTCTTTACTTAATGTCTTAGGTTCTATAGGACATTCAATGTTCTCTTAAAATAAGCCTTCATGTATTTAGGTATAGATTTTTAATCACATGTTTGGCATTTTCATCCAAAGGTTTTTTAAGTATCAAGAGATCATTTACAAGCTAGATCATGTCCATATAAAATCCTTCCATACATACATACATACATACATATGTGTGTGTGCACACGTGCACATGCGCTAAATAAAAGAAAGTGAAATATAAGAGATGCAACAAAGAGAGACATTCCTACAAAGTATAGCTAGAAAATGTCTTCTAGATAACAAACATAGTAGATATGATCATGTATATCTTGAATCCATTAAGCCCTAAACATCCTTGGCACCCATTATTACACAAGGTTAGTAATGAATTGATTGAGGCCATGATATTGAATTTATCAACATTACCAAAAAATGCTTAGGCTAAAAGATTAGAGCATATAAGAAGATTATGGATAGGAAGTTTGTAAAGGAAGTCGAAGAGAACTCTAGAAAGAAAAAAAAAACATAAAATAAGAGGTCCAAAAGAAAAGACCCCAAACCTCCCCTCAAAACTAAGATCATAGATTCACCATTACTAAGAAAAATGAACAAGAGAAGATAACACCAAGGAGGTCAACTAGACTACCTCAACAACCTTCTCCCACATTAGAAATATCAAATTGTAAAAGTAGAATTAAGGGTAAATATAATTGTATAATTTACCACAAAATGAGGTAAGAGAGAAAACACAAATAACCCCACCATAAGTGAAAAAGAAAAAATAGTTGAATTGCTCATACTCCCCTCTAGGAAAGCTATAGAGGCACTTCTACAAATAAAGATGGGCTAAGGTTGGACCATGCAAACTAATTAAGAGATTCAAAACAAAAGCCAAAATAAATTTGGTACAATGTAGTTAAACATCTAAGGAAGACAAGGAAATGGAAATAAATGAAAAATAGAGAAATTGTAAGGTACTAAAATCCACATAACACAAATAGTCCACAAATAACACAAATAATCCATAACGAATAAAGAGCAAAATTACATAAGAACAAGTTTTACAAGGATTTTCTCATGCAGGAGATAATACAACATAATCACATCAAGATCAACCTACTCATCGATACATCAAATGATAATGATATATATAGACCATTAAATGTCGATTCATCATAAGAATAAAGTGATACTATACATCATTATTCCTCCTTAAGCCTCAAACAACTCTCTAATTTCTATGTTTGAGGAAGAGAATGAGGTCTAGGTGATTTTTGCCCAACCATAGAGTTGTTATCTCCTCAGAGTGATTAGCTCCCCTGGTGCTCAACATGAAAGTTTGAGCTCTTGAACCTACACAAAGAACCTAGCAAACCAGATCTAGTAGGTAAGATGGAATCCGGTGCAACATAGTGTCATATCTAACATTTTATACAATAATGTAGCATCTACATAGTGATATGACATGGAGAAATAATAATTTACCATTCATTGATTTACCTTGAATGAATGCAAACAGTCACTTTGGCCAAAGTATAATTTATCTAGTTCCCTAGTAGATAGGTTAGAAAACAAAATGTCTATGCTTCCTTGTTGCCGCATATTCAAAACCCATCCATATCATACAACATGCTTGAAAGGAAATAACTCAATTCAAACAATGTATCCATTAATTTGAAATAGAAAACTCTACTACTAGTGATGAAGGAAAATAAAATAATGTGATTAACAAAAAATTATCCCACACGTGTTTAAACATCCAATTTCTAGAGTTATATGTAAAATTACATCCTTAACACTATTTTATCTATTCATCATGATATTCTACCCTCTCTTGCAAGCTTAGAGAAGAAAAGTAATTCACACCCTTCTTTTTTTATAATTAGTTAAAATAACTTATCCCTTTTTCTAATCTCTTTATTATCAAAGAAATTTAATATGTTTAAAGAAACTAAGCAAAAACTACCCCTTCCTTAATTCAAACACCTTCAAACCTCTTGAAGGTATTTATAATTACTAATAATTATAATGTAGCTTGGCTCAAAGGCTCTATCACGAGATTAGATTAGGGATTTACACTACTGCTAGATTATAATAGTATTTTTATACAAGTATTCAATGACTCTTCTCATCTATAACTTCACGCATGATCTCAAACCCTTTAATTAATATAATTAATTTTGAATTCCATCATATGAAAATTCACAACTTTCATTAACAAGAAAATATTAAATTAACAATCTTAAACTCAAAACAACACATTCTATTTTATATTTAGACAAAAATTAAAATGCTTATATTCTGTAGACTAAGATGAATTTAGATAGGTTTATTAAAGATGTGAAGGAACATTCTTACAGATTAAAAATATTTCATCGAGGATTTTTCAAAGAATCCCTCTATATACTCAATCAATTCTATGCTCCTTTCTTCACACTATCCATTCTTTACATGGCTTTTTGCACATCTTATTATCTTGGCTCAAACTAATTTCTCCACCCTATGCAATTATCAGGAGATAGCAATTTTGTCTTTTTTTTATGTTCTTATTTTTTGTTTTCTTTTATCTTTCCCTGGCATAGCTTTTTGCGCTCATCTATACATCACACAACCTTTCATTCCCATGAATTTTCATGTTTGGAGGATGAATCCTCACTAACTCCACAATATGACTCTTTTTTGACACACTACACTACATAGTCCAAATTCTTTTCCCCCCAAAACCTCTACCTTCTCCTATGTTGTTGTTCACCTTTCATAGCAAAAACATGTGTATATAATGGTTTTCTTTTTTTCCCCTTCATTGAACCCACCACCAAAATTTAATGCAAACCAATCCACTAACTCTAACAACAAAAAAAAACAAGTTTTTTTTGTTAGCAGCTAGCTCACATACTCAGATGCTCTACCATTAAATACCAAGAGATAATGAATTCTCACATAAATGTCAAAAAATAAAACATAATAATCAAATGTATTTTTATATAAATAATTTTATTAATTAGAAACTCAAGAATAATAAATAAAATCACATACATACATACATACATACATACAAACATGCATGCATGCATGCACACATATATCAACTATTAATTTTCATGTAATTTAAATATGAAAATGATTATACAACTATTAATTTTCATGCAATTTAAGAATGAAAATGATTATATGAGGTAATAAAATTAAAACACTTCACTTTAATATAATGTTTGTTTCATTATCAACATTAGATGGTGAACATGTATTCAAGAAAGATCTTTAGTACTATCAAAATTACATATAAAATTGTGGAGTGCAATAGTGTTCTTCATAATTAGATTTCAATTGATGCTCACATTCTCTTATTCATGTTTCTAATAACTTAAAACTTAACTAAAATAAATTAAAGATGGCAAGGAATGTTTTTACAAATTAAAAATATTGCATCCAGGCTTTTTCAAAGAATCCCTCTATATGCTCAATCAATTCTATGTTCCTTTCTTCACACTATCCATTCCTTACATGGCTTTTGGCACATCTTTCTTATCTTGGCTCAAACAAATTTCTCCACCCTATGCAATTATCAGGAGATAGCAATTTTGTCTTTTTTTTTTATGCTCTTATTTTTTGTTTTATTTTATCTTTCCCTAGCATAGCTTTTTGCGCTCATCTATACCTCACACAAATTTTCATTCTCATGAAATTTTCATGTTCAGAGGATGAATCCTCGCTAACTCCACAATATGACTCTTTTTCCACACACTACACTCCATAGTCCATATTCTTGCTCCCCCCAAAACTCTACCTTCTCCTATGCAGTTGTTCACCTTTCATAGAAAAAACATGTATATAGAACGGTTTTCTTTTTTTCCCCTTCATTGAACCCACCACCAAAATTTAATGCAAACCATACCACTAACTCTAACAACAAAAACAAACAAGTTTTTTTTGTTAGCACCTAGCTCACATACTTAGATTTTCTACCATTAAATACCAAGAGATAATGAATTCTCACATAAATGTAAAAAAATAAAACATAATAAGCACATATTTTTTATATAAATAATTTTATTAATTAGAAACTCAAGAATAATAAAAAAAATCACATACATGCATACATACATACATACATACATACATGCATGCATATATTAACTATTAATTTTCATGCAATTTAAATATGAAAATGATTATAGTTCTATTAATTTTCATGCAATTTAAATATGACAATGATTATATGAGGTAATGAAATTAAAACACTTCACTTTACTATAATGTTTCTTTCGTTATCAACATTAGATGATGAACATGTATTCAATAAAGATCTTTACTATCAAAATTACATATAAAATTGTGGATTACAATAGTGTTCTTCATAATTAGATTTCAATTGATGCTCACATTTTCTTATTCATATTTCTAATAACTTAAAACTTTACTAAAATAAATTGAACAAATGTCAAAACTCTAAGATATTAACTATTTTTTTAGTTAACTTATGCCCTTCTCATTAATTATTAAAGAAAATGTAGTTATCCTTAAATGGTCAAATAGATTGAAAGAAATAAATAAAAAAGATTAAAATCAATGAAAGGTTTGAATTAATCATACAAATAAATATGAGTATTGTTAAAATAAAACCAATGTAGCTAACCTTGAATTCTAAATTAATGAGTGCAATAAAATATTTAGAATAGATATGAGTGACAAGAGAATAAAATTGATCTCACTCACTTGAATGAATGAATGAAAGATAGATTTTAATAACGTCCATAAGATCAAAGTAGCGTATAAAACCCGCAAGCTAGTACACATTTCTAGAAAGGAGGTCGAGAACTTTTATAAGCAGAAAGAAGGTAAATTATATATTGAATAAAATGAATCATAATCAAGAAAGGTTTTATGTATTGAATAAAATTAATCGCACTCACTTAAATGAATTAATGAAAGATAAATTTTAATAAAGTCCACAAGACTAAAGCAGTCTATAAGACCTGCAAGCTATAAAAGAGGAGGAGAACTTATATGGCTAGGAATTACGTTTTATGTATTGAATAGAACTAACCATAATGAAGGAAGTTTAACCTAGAGGATGTTGAGAAAAATTGTGGAGAACCTATTTCGGTGAGGTGGCTGACGTGTCAACCGACGCACTTTTTGGGACCATATATGATTGGAAACTTTTGGGCTACATATTTATTGGGAGGGGCGCTTCTGTTCTTCGACAGTATACAACAAATTTTCATTCGAGTGTAAAACACAGCAGAGCAACTTGCTTTTCAATCCTTAAGAATTTGAAGGTCATAGGTAGACTTGTGAAGAATTTGCAGTTTGTGAAGAATTTGCAATTTGCAGAGTGTGAAGCTTTTGTTTGTGAGTCGGAAAGATCCAGCCAAGAAAGATGCCCGCGGGAGGGTTTGCAGGTCCAGTGGTTCCTGGTAGAGTGGACTTCGAGGCGCGGATAACGCCGTATGTGATCATAACATGCATATTGGCAGCAAGCGGAGGCCTCATGTTTGGCTACGATATTGGAATTTCAGGTAACGGAAATTTTAAAGTTTCGGTTCAAAATTCGCTTTTTTTTCCCTCTAATTTGTTTAAAATGGAAGTGGATCTGTTCATGTTTTGTTGCTTTGACGATGTGTGAATTTGAACCATGATTTTTCGTGATCTGATAGAAATATTGGCTATGGCTTTGATTCAGGAGACTGACCGTTGTTTAATTTGTAGGCGGAGTGACGTCTATGAACGATTTCCTCGAGAAGTTTTTCCCCGCCGTGTATCGCAAGAAGAATGAGATGAAAGACAACGATCCGTACTGTAAATATGACAATCAGGGGCTTCAGCTTTTTACTTCGTCACTGTATCTGGCCGGTCTGATAGCGACATTCTTCGCGTCGTATACGACCAGAGTATTTGGGCGGAGGCCGACCATGCTTTTCGCAGGCTTATTTTTCCTGGTTGGAGTAGTGCTGAACGCGGCAGCTAAAGATCTTGCCATGCTTATCATTGGCAGAATAATGCTGGGATGTGGAGTTGGATTTGCTAATCAGGTACACGCTCGTGTTTGCGATGGAAAAGTTTGAAGTTTGTCTTTCAATTTTACAGAATTAGAAGGGAATTTGTCTATATTTCTTGCGTATTTTCAGTGTTGTTGAGATTCGTAATTAAATTGTTATGTTTGATTTAACTTCTCTAAAGATTTCAGTTTGGTTGTTGCAAATTTGAATCCTTATTTTGAAGAAAATTTTTAGCTTCATTTACTTTCTATTTTGCTGAAATCCTTTAGTTTTCTCAGCTTTATATTCTGGTTGTTTCGGTTCTGTTCATGGGGTGGCAGATCATTCTAAATCTGAATTTTCACTTATGATACAATTCTCTGCTATTTTCCTCCTGTTTTATTCCAGATCTCTCATTTTCTAGTTCAAACGACATCTCTTTCCCATAGTATTCTCCAAATATTGCCCCTTCTAAAAATTTACTCTGCTAATTTTATTTGCCTGAAATCATGCACTGAATTAATTATTTCTGGCCTGTAATTATCCACTGAATTGAAATAATTTGACTGTCAACGGTAAATTTTATGGTGTAGGCGGTTCCACTTTTCCTCTCAGAGATAGCACCTACCAGAATTAGAGGGGGTCTGAATATTCTCTTCCAGTTGAATGTCACAATAGGCATTCTTTTTGCTAATTTGGTGAACTACGGAACTGAGAAAATCACTGCTTGGGGATGGAGGCTTTCACTCGGTTTAGCAGGAATTCCTGCTCTTCTTCTTACCGTAGGTTCCATGATATTAGTAGAAACTCCCAACAGCTTGATTGAAAGAGGACTCCTCGAAGAAGGTAAGGCTGTACTCAGGAAAATTAGAGGAACCGACAACGTGGACCCAGAATTCAACGAATTAGTAGAGGCGAGCATAATAGCCAAGTCAGTTAAACATCCATTCAGAAATCTTCTGAAGAGGAGAAACAGGCCTCAACTTATCATAACAATGTGCTTGCAATTCTTTCAACAGTTTACTGGTATCAATGCCATTATGTTCTATGCTCCTGTGCTCTTTCAGACTTTGGGGTTCAAAAACGATGCTTCACTCTACTCCTCAGTTATTACCGGTGTTGTAAATGTTCTGTCCACTTTAGTTTCAATCTATTTGGTTGATAAAATTGGGCGAAGAGTGCTTCTTCTCGAAGCAGGTGTGCAGATGTTTGTTTCACAGGTAAATCTTCTTTACCTCTCGGTTTTTCTGCCATAACTTGTAATCACAGGTAAGAAATTTTATATCATGAGAAATTGTAACGATTTTGTTTTGGAATTGCAGGTGATCATAGGAATTATGTTGGTAAGAGGGATGAAGGAGGATGAAGAGCTATCCCGTGGTGTAGCAATTGTGATAGTGCTTATGGTATGCACATTCGTCTCAGCCTTTGCATGGTCATGGGGGCCTCTTGGATGGCTCATTCCCAGCGAAACATTTCCACTAGAAACCAGATCTGCTGGACAAAGTGTCACAGTCTGCATCAACCTTCTCTTCACATTTGTCATTGCACAGGCATTCCTATCAATGCTCTGCCATTTCAAATATGGGATTTTCCTATTTTTCGCTGGCTGGGTTTTAATAATGTCCACATTCGTTTTGTTTCTCCTTCCCGAGACAAAGAATGTGCCAATTGAAGAAATGACAGAGAAAGTGTGGAAACAACACTGGCTTTGGAAGAAGTATGTCACAGACTCTGATTTGATTGATGATGAGGACGGTGATGCCTATGCCAACCAAGAAATTGGAAAAGCTAATGGCAGGGCCTATCATAATTCCCAGTTATAATTGATTTTGTTGCACATTTCAATTTTGAGCTCCATCTTTTTGCTAAGCCTTCTGAATTATCTAATCTGCGTCTCAGATATGAATGGCTCCCTTTATATGTTTGACAAAGTGTGGATCTTGAAATTAACTATGCCCAACCTTAAGTCAACTGTGTTCACCTTTCCCTTCAAAGATACTGAACATGTAATAAGGGAACCAATTTCAGTAGCATTATCTTCAGTATTATTAAAAATAAGGGTTCGGTAACAAGACCATATTCACTATTTTATTTCTATACATATATAAAAGTCGACTTTGGATGATTTCGTCACATTATTTCGTGGTTCAATGGTTTTAATAAACGTTCTTTATCTATTTAGAAAAATATTAACATCTGTCCGTTTCGGAATTGGAGCCTTAATAAATGTGGTTGAAATGTAGTCCTGAATTGTAAGGTTTGAAATTGCTATTATAAAGACGTTGCATGAACATTTTACTTCAATACATATATACTTAGTCAAAAAGTTAGTAAGAAAACCGTAAAACTTATAAAAAATGTACTTTATACAAGTATAAGTGAAAATGAGAGTATCTTATAGGTTACAATAAGAGAGTTTAGATAATCTCTAGTCTCAGTGGAATATGATTTGTTAGGGATAATTTAGAATAATATTATTTTACATTAAAAAAAATAGTACTTATAAATATAAGAAAAAATGATTAACTTTTGATTCAAGCATTCTTACATGTACAATTACAATTATATTTATTTATTTTTCTTGTGTTTATTTAAACTTTTACAAATTTAATAATCACAACACAATTTTATATAATTGTAATCTATGTATTACTTAACACTCTATCATCATGCATCTTTTTATATCATCACATTTTAATTTATCTATCATCAATCATTTGTTCCATGCATACTTTGTATAGATATTTTTTACAATATAAGTATGTTATAAAAGTCCTCTTATTAAATGTGCATTTGTATGCTAGCCTATAGTTTCTTATCATTATTATGCAAATTCTATAGGTTATTACATTAGTTTTACAATTTGTCCTTTGATCCTCCTAGGGTTCGAACCCTTGGTATTAAATCCTCACATTTTATTTTTCTTCCATACTACCTCAAATGCAATCACTAGCTCTAGATGTGAATATTCTTACAAGCATCAAGAAAAGAGAATAATGAAGATAAATTTTTACTTGAGGTTCTTTCAAAATTCAACTACTTAATGCAATTGTTGAAATGCAGTGCTATAATATTTCAAAAAATGGCTTCTTGACTTGGACTAGTTATAGTGCAGTATTACAATCCTTTTGAGATATAGATATAAACCTTGGCATTCTATTATCTAAGGGTAAAATTTACACCATACATTGGACATTGGACTTGAATGTGGAATGCATATGTAAATCCTCTACAAGATAAAAGGGTGATTCTTTATTTTATACTCAAGCTCATGAAACATATTATTGATTTGGAATAAGGCCAATGTTCTAATAATTTTCCTACTTGCCTTTTCATGAACAATCAAGCATTCAAATTTGGGCCCCTTTTGGGAAGAAGAAGTTGACTAGTTTAGCATAATTGAGCATCTTTGGCTTGACTTCAATTTATAATGTTATTTTATGTGTTTACATTCCTCCTTGTATGTATTGTTATAAGTAGTGTTGGTTTCTTAGCCTCTTCTATTAAGAACCCTTATACTTTTTAGCGGTATTCCCATTGATTCAATCAACTAAGAATTTGTCCTTATATGCATCCTTCTAAATATTAGAGGTTTATAGGCTCTTCTATTCGAAGTTCCTATGCTAATAGTGAATATATTTACACAATCCATGAGATAGATTTTAAATGTTTCTTCTTGATTCAAGTGTGTGAGTATTTTTACATCAACGTTTTAGATTTCACTATGTGATCCATCATCAAGATAAGAAATGAAAAGCCTAGGGATAAAATGAAAAAATTTGTAGAACTAAATTCTCTAAAAAGGGTTAGAGATTATTTAGGGAGGTGAGAATGGTCAAGAGGAGTAAAACAAGAGTCACAAATAATAAAACAAATAATTAAAAAAGAAATAAATAAAGAAAACAATGAGAGAAAGAACTGAGGAATAAATTCACAAAAAAGAAGAGAAAAATAAGGAATTTCTAAACACAAAAAAAGTTCTTACACTTCTAGAGATATTCTGCTTGATTTAGGCTACTAAGAACGTGTAGCTTTCATGTGATCTATAGCTAATAAACTAATGAGTTAGGAGATCCTTACCAAATTCTAGAATGATAATTGAGCAATGATCTTATGTAGTGAGCCCATGTTTAGAAGTGATGAATTATGTTGAGGAGCATGATGATGAGGATAGTTAGATATTTTATTATAGGATATGTTTTCCCTATATTTTGCGTTGTATCCCTAATGTTAAGGCCTCAATCTTAAGAGAAAATTTTGGAGGTGTAGGCTTTTGATTGTTAGCCTCACTATGAGGTATGGATCGTAATATTATCTATCTTTTTGTGGAAAATTTTATAGATGAAGCTTCCTAACTATTCTATTAACAATGTAATAAGGCTTCTCATGATGGATTCTCATGTTTATAGTTTCTCTCCACTTTAAAATTTCTCTATCTTGCTTCTTGAGTCTTGGAGTAACATTGTTATTTATCCCCTAGCTCTGGAATCTTTTGTCTATAAATTGGTAGTTAAGGTCTATAATATGATAGATGTCCCCCATAAAAAAAAACCAAACAAGATGAATGTACAAGTAATGGTCCTATAAGCTCCTGACTTGGAATCTTGTTCCTAACCTACTATAGAAACCCTCTAAGGGTTCATCTACCAAGCCAACAAAATTTCTCTCCTATACCACCTTTATTTTAGAGGTTATAGTGGGGAAGGAGGTATTAGATTTCATCATTCACTTAAAATAATTTTTCTATGATTGGAAAATCCAACTGCTTGTGACGTTATTTACTTGATCTACACTTTAAGATTTCATAATAAGTTCTACCATGATAGTGCTACTTTACAACTCGACATTTGGCCTCCTCTTTCCCTCATGCTTCATGGCATCATCTCACTCTTTCCTAGTGGACATATGTTTAAAAATTTCATATTATGGTCTTCCTTGTGAAACTCAATTATTATTTTGCGTATCAATTTTATTCTTTCCCTCCTCAATGGCTTATATTCCTACTTTGGTTGTTCATCCTAGCTCAACTTAGGTTGTTACTTTGGTGACCCTTGGTCTTTTGGTGAATTTAAGAGGGAAAATCCTAAGTTCAAGACATCAAAATATAAATAGTGAAACCAATAGTAAACCAACAAGTCGTCCTACATGAAGCAACAAAAACAAAAACCAAGGGACAAATCCCAACAACCTACAACTTTTTAACTAAGTCTATATTCTTTTGAATAAATTCAATGTTTATTCTCCTAACCTTAATAACAATATTGTCAACGGGGGTTCTCCCTTAGTCCTTTTTTGAATGTTTGTCTTACTTTGGTTGCACATTCTATCTCAATTTAGGTTACTCTTTTAGAAACCCTTATTCCACTTGTGTCCTTCATAGTTAGCTCCAAATTTTAGATCCAATTTTTTGGTCTACATATCCTTTCTAGATCTTTATATTTTTTTCAAGTATTTATATTATTTAATTTTTTATTCTTTTAATGTATTCTAACTTAATCCTCTTTAGCCTATTTCAATAGGCACAAAATTTGTCAATTCCACTCACATATAATCAATGAAAGTATGGTTCTAGGGCAACATGTCTTGTCCTTGTGTATAGTGAGAAAATATCATTGTCTAGGAGGAAACAAATCATAGATCCATACTCATATTATAGCTTGTAAAGGTGACTTTAGTAATCTTGTAGATTGTTGAATAAAATAATACACCATTCATCAAAGAGATATAGCTAATACAATAATGACAACCTATACTCTCTATCAAGGCCAATAAAGAGGTGGCGATAATGTACTCGTGTACATGGTATGACAAATAATGAATCTTTCTAAGTAAGTGAAGGAACAATTAGGAAAATATCCAAGGGATAGTGATAGGTTACAATGCTTGAGATGGTACATGCTTGAAAATAAATTATTTGTTATTTTAGTCAACTTGATGATAATGACTAGTATCAACAATAACAAAAATATTTGAAAATAAATTTGTATCTAGGGAAACATCAAGATTTGAATTACCATACACACATACACACATATTTAAATTTAATTCACCATAGCCACTTGTTTATCATCTAGGATGAATTAATTCTTAAATAGTTTCATATCTGAGTATAAATCAGGTTATCTTTTTACTTTAGATCTTAGGTAAAAAAATATGAAAAATATTTTAGTAAAACATCCATGGCCATAAAAAAGGTGGTAGGTAACTTAGTTGAGCGAGTCTAAGAACCTCTAAAAAATAAGAGTATATTAGCTCTCTCTCTCTCTCTCTCTCTCTCTCTCTCTCTCTCTCTCTCCACACACACACACGTGTGTGTGTTTATATATATGTATATGTGTATATATATACATACATATTTAGACACACACACACACATAGATATATGTATATATATATATATATATATATATATATATATATATGTGTGTGTGTGTGTGTGTGTGTATGTATGTATGTATGTATGTATTTATGTATGTATACATGTGTGTATATATGTATGTATATATTTATGTATATGTATATGTACACACATATACATATATCTTATATATAAATACACACACACACACACACACATATATATAAACATATATATATGTATATATATATACATACATATGTATATATGTGTGTGTATATATATATACACACACACACATTTATGTGTGTGTGTGTGTGTGTGTGTGTGTGTGTGTATATATATATATATATATATATATATATATATATATATATATATATATATATATATATATATATATATATATATATATATATATATATATATATATATGGTGGTCCCATAATAGTGTGTCCCACTTTTTGACCAACTTTGATACTGAGATCAACATTATGGAAAAAGACTTCACTTTCGAACACCTATTGCCGCAAAACTATTAGGAATTTGAAGATGATGTAAACTAGAGTCTTTTAGATTTTTTTTTGTAGTTTCTAAATATACTTAAAAAAAAATAAATTAAAATTGATGTGAATCCATTTTTCTTTCTCCTTCAAAAAGTGGTTTGTGTGAAAAATTAGCATTTTTAAGGAGTGACTGTCACTTGGATTAGCATAAATTTTGTTTGAAAAATAATAACGATGTAATTATTTTGAGGTTATATTGTTGACTTCAATATCTAATGGATGTAATTGGTTTCATTCATTTTGGTTCAATATTTCATACTTTATTAAGTTCTAAAGTGAGAGTAATTGTAATTTAGACATAGCTTCTTTTGGATCACTCTAACTTGATCTGTATATATTGAAATTCATTTTTTATTTTTTTGATAGAAAGGTAACACAAATATGCTTTTCCTACATATTTTTCATAATTTTTTTTTGTAAGTTACTATTTTTCCTGAAGTGTCGAAGCAACAAGTTGTTGAATGACCAAACAACCTACGTTTAATTAAAGTTAATTTTGAAAGTAACAATGAACTCAATATGTATTAAAATTATAATCATTAGAAAGTTTACTCAAAGTAGCATAGTCTAGCATTTTTTATTTCAGAACATCATCTTGTTTGGTCTTTGTTTTAGGCCTTGAAAGACATTTTTTGTTTTTTTTTTCATCTTGAAAAAAATTTTCAAGTTTGGGGTCTTTGAACGAAGACCCCCTTCACACGAAGACATCCTAGGGTTTTTGTACAAAGGGGTCTTCATGTAAAGACCCCTTGGGAAAAATCTGGCAGGAACAAGCTGTAAGGAATAGTCCCAAGAGATAACTGAGAGGGGCGGGTGAATCAGTTATCTACAAGATTCAATTCTTTATCAAAATTAGTACATAAGAACATTGAGCATAAACACAACAAGATAACACTTAACACAACACCAAAATTTTGGTTACGGGGAAACCCAAAATAGGTAAAAACCCCAGTGGGAATTAGCACCCATTATAAACTACACTAGAGTATAATGATCCTTGTTAGAAGATCTTACAACCTTGTTAGGAGTTGATCTTTACAATGCATGAAGTACAGTGACCTAGTCAAAGGTCAAACCCTACTAGGAGTCTTGAATAAATAACCTTGTTAAACGTGGGGACACACTATCTAGGAGAACACTGCTCAAATGGTGAAGGCTGCAACCTTCTTCTCAATAAATACACACTATATCTGGATCTTGGTGAACTGTGAATTAGACCTACTGTCTTGATTAGTTCCAATGAATAGCATAAACTCTACTTCTTCACATAGATCTTCAACTGATGATTGATATGGCTTTACCAGCTCAATACTTTCACACCTTCTTACACTGCTTCCATAATTCACAATAAACAATCACAACTGACCGACTATAAGTAGCCTTCTCCAAAATATATAATCAAGTCGGCCTATTAGAACCTTCTTGAAATCATATTAGAGAAACAATACAACTCTCCAACAATAACTCCAATGGCTATACTAAGCACACAACACAAATAGGACCAAGCAACCCAATATGAGTAGAAACATCGCTTCACACTATCAGCTCCACCAAATTAACTGAAACTTAACTCTCAAGATGAAATATGTTATGCACTCTTAACCAAACAACCTTAGCTCATAACCAAACTCGAAACCAAACATGCATACCATAATGATAGGTGCAACTATAGAAACAATATAAATATTGTCGGATCTCAAAAAATAATCTCTTGAAACTGTAACTGGCAAATATAAACATCATAAATCAACTTGAACTGCACAACTAACTCTACGCTCATGAACATAGCTTCATTATTATGTCTTCAACACAAAAATAAATGCACAAGGCTCCATAGTAACCATACTGTGAATTACATACAAAACTCCGCTTGCAACACTGTTAGGAACACTGCTATTACAAACAACTGCACAACTGTTTGTACTTAGAATCAACCTTTGCGTCTATGATATCATGATGATAACATATCCATACAACATATGCTCAAGGTTCTCTGCATATAACTTCAATGCACATTACATACCATATGTTTTCATCAATGACAAACATACAGTCAACACTGGCTTGCTGGCAAATCTCCAACACAAGCCTCACCAAACCTTTACCTGACCTACTTCGCTTGAAGTGGGTCGGCTAATTATGGTAATTTTTTTTTGACATGGTATAAAATAATAATTTTTTTTTCATTTTTCACACAATTGCAATCAACTTAATTCACACTTTTCACTATTTCTATGATTATTTGAAAGGTGTTTTTTTGGAGGAGAATTTCTATTGGTATTTTTATGAAAGGCGATTTTTTGGAGGAGAATTTCTATTGGTGTTTTTATCAAAGATATTTTTTTGAAGAGGAGAATAACTATTGCCAAATTTTTTGAAGAAATTTTTTTGGAGAGAAGAAATGGGGAACAAGAAGGGAAGACAAAGTAAATCTGCAAGAAAAAGGTCACCTAGTACCGAGCACAGAAATCGTGAAGCTACATTGACATATTATTATAAAAGAAAAGAAGGTATGAACCTATCTACCTCTAATTTTACGTGCCTAAAATTAATGAATGATATTAAGTTTAGAAATTACTTATGGTTTGTTAATTACATATTATCTTGTTATTCTTTATGATGGTTCAATTAGATTACCTAATAGTTAAAGATCCCTTTAAGACCTCCCCTTAAGATATTAGTTAGGTTACTAAAGACATTAGTTAGGTTACTAATGACATTAGTTAATTTACTTATGACATGTTAGTTCTAGATTACTTATATTACTTATAATCCATAAGTTACATATTAGCTCAATGTTATTATTTATGATATTAAAATTAGATTAACTTATTAGTTAGAGACCTCCTTAAGACCTCCTCTTAAGTAGTTATATAAATGCTTTGATGTTTGTTAAAGTGAATGTGTTAAATGGATGATATTCAGTTTAGAAATTACTTATGGTTCATTAATTACATATTATCCTGTTATTTTCTATTTTTGTTCAATTATATTACTTAATAGTTAAAGATCCCCTTAAGACCTCCCCTTAAGAAATTAGTTAGATTACTAATGACATTAGTTAGGTTAATTATGACATGTTAGTTCTAGATTACTTATATTATAATCCATTAGTTACATATTAACTTGTTATTTTTTTATGATATTAAAATTAGATTAAATTATTAGTTAAAGATCCCCTTAAGACCTCCTCTTAAGTAGTTATATAAATGATTTTATGTTTGTTAAAGTGAACATGTTAAATGGATGATATTAATTTTAGAAATTACTTATGATTCATTAATTACATATTATCTTGTTATTTTCTATGATGGTTCAATTATATTACTTAATAGTTAAAGATCCCCTTAAAACCTTCCCTTAAGACATTACTTAGGTTACTAATGACATTAGTTAGGTTACTTATGAAATGTTAGTTCTAGATTACTTATATTACTTATAATCCACTAGTTACATATTAACTTGTTATTTTTTATGATATTAAAATTAGATTAACTTATTAGTTAGAGATCCCCTTAAGACCTCCTCTTAAGTAGTTATATAAATGCTTTGATGTTTGATAAAGTAAACGTGTTAAATGGATGATATTAAGTTTAGAAATTACTTATGGCTCATTAATTACATATTATCTTGTTATTTTATATGATGGTTCAATTATATTACTTAATAGTTAAGACCTCCCCTTAAGACATTAGTTAGGTTACTAATGACATTAGTTAGGTTACTTATGACATGTTAGTTCTAGATTATTTATATTACTTATAATCCATTAGTTACATATTAACTTGTTATTTTTTATGATATTAGTTACATATTAACTTGTTATCATATGATCGTGTATCAAATCACATCAAGTCATATAACTATCTAACCATAATCAAATCAAATCATGTGACTGTCTAACCATAATCAAATCATGTAACCATATAAACATAATCAAATCAAATCATGAAACCATCTAACCATCTAATCAAATCAAATCATGTAATCATTTAACCATAATCAAATCATGTAACCATATAAACATAATCAAATCAAATCATGTAACCATCTAACCATCTAATCAAATCAAATCATGTAATCATTTAACCATAATCAAATCATGTAACCATCTAACCATAATCAAATCAAATCAAATCATGTAACTATCTAACCATGTAATCAAATAAAATCATGTAAGTATTTAACCATAATCAAATCATGTAACCATCTAACCATAATCAAATCAAATCATGTAACCATCTAACCACAATCAAATCAAATCATGTAACAGTCTAACATAATAAAATAAAATCAAATCATGTAACTGTCTAACCATAATCAAATCAATCATATAACTATCTAACTGTAACCAAAGATCATAAACACATAAATCATCTATGCATAGGTCCAGAATATATAAATGTTAAATATATTTGAAATGTTCAGAACATAAATCAAAGATGCATGCAAAAAATATCCTACAGTATCCTAGACTAATCAAGTCACATACAAATAGAGCGACCCTCTGACCGAGTGTCATGAGCATCCACTACATGTGAAGAAACAACAAACCCCTACAAATTTAGCATAATAAATTGTCAAATATATATGTACATTCATACATATTATAATTATATACAAAGTATTTTAAATATATTAAGACGTGAATTTAAACTCAAGTATATTTAAAACCTACATAAGCACTAGTAGGTATCACCTTTGCTGAGTCTCTCATGCATACACACTATGATCTCATGCTAGAGGTAGTACGATCATGCAACTGTGCCTACAAATATTGTATATAGAATACAAATGTACGTGAGCATTAGTATGCGCAACTACGTAATAATTTATTGACTAGAAATAAATTGAAAATTAAATTTCTCATGAAAACCTTATTTTTACAAGCATCCAATGCACCTCAAAGTCTGATGTAGTTCTACATGAGATTGTTGTGCCACCAGCTCGCAAATGTTCCAAGTATCTCATGGAAAAGTGCCTGACTTCGCATTACTAGACTAGATTCAATTTTGCTTCAATTCATGTCCTCGAGGAGAACCTACACCACTCTACATAAAGTAGCCCATGCTACTCTGAGCAGCCCAATTTTAACCTCAGCTAGGATCCAAGACTTTCCTACACCGCAACTATGAGAAAATCGCTGCACAACCCCAAATTTTTCACCTCGAATCTATTCTCAACAAACCCTACTCTGCACTTCCCTACTGCTCCAAACTTTACACCTTAGGTCGGGGGTCTCAGGAGCAAGATGATCATAAAAATGAACCATCACATCATCTATAGAAACACCATCATGTGCACCATCTCTGGTACCAATCCTCTCTAATGAGGAGCGTAATGGGTAGTGTAGTTGAGAAGGGAGTGGTGTAGAGTCAGATTCAAGATGAAGTAGAAGATCCATAAATGAAGCCATGTCAGTGTTAGCGGTGGTCACTCTCAATCCTTATAACTTCTCCTCAAAACCATCCAAGCCCTCCGTTGTGATAAAAACATCACCTTGAGATGTATCCCTCCCTGTGTAGTTGCAGAGTGATCAGTGGGTGTAGAGTGCTTTGAACTATGAGATGCATGAGCTGATGGTGTGCTCTAGGGTAGTGGAGCTCGAGGGCCATAAGAGAGTCTAATGGTGTCTCTGCAAGACTGTATAGGGACCCTCTCCAAATGAGAAATATAGGTATATGACTATAACATGTCCTCCATTAAATACAATGTCACCTCAACATAAATTTGATGTCCAATAAGAGCTCGTATATCACATGGTCTAGGGAGACTAGAATCTCTATATGCCTCATCAATAGGGGGTGAACTACTAGATGATGCCTTTGAAGATGTCTAGGGTCAACTCAGTCTAGTCATAATATATCTAGTGAGTGTATCAGAAGTAATATTGGTGGCCACAACTCTAATGTGTCCAATCCTATTAATTGCTTCTCTCTGGGAAGCAATAAAAACTCTGTCAGCTATATCAGCCATGAATGGTGCCACTACGGGTGCCCTCTTCCTAACCAAGTGCCTGTGTCTTGGAACAATGTGATCAAGCCTATGATATTGATTGTGGTCTGCAACTCTACCATGCCTTTATCTAAAGTACCCCAGAATATCTAAGTAGTTCATGTTGAGACCCAAACAGACCTTAAAGTAAACCTATTGTGCAAAGTAAAGTGGAATCTAGTTGTTATTTGGATAATGACCATGTGCCGTAAGGAACTATAGGTATATCATGCATGCTATCTCTGGTACCACATAATGTGTAACCTGATATGCTTTCACCTTTCTCCTCTCTCGATAGCAAGGGAAAACCTCTCCTTTGATAATATCCTTTGAGATCCATGACTGGACCTTAGCTAAGGATATATCACCAGAGATCTTAGATCTCAACTCTCAAAAAATAGAATCAATAATCTGTGGAGTATATTCAGTCTGCCTTCTCATGCACATAGATAGGTCCTCTAGACTATGCAAAATAGTGGTATAAATATCTTTGTAAACATTTTGGTCAGAGGAAGCTATAGAATCTCTTAACCACCCCATCTCCTAGGTAGAAAAATGAAATATCACCCCCATATCAGAAACACCAAGCGCTTGATGTAGGGCACCCTGTACTACATCATACTTGGGGGGGCAACTTGTGTTAGGTCATCCTGGGATGTGACACACTATGTCAGGTCACCTTGTGCATGATCGTGTGTGTCCATCTAAGGGTAACATAAATGATTAAAAATATAAAATACAATTATACATAATTATCCTAGAGAGAGAGAGAGAGAGTCCAAGACAGAAATTCCTAGAGAGAGAGAGAGAGAGCGATCCTAATTGGTCCTAATTGGTCCTAATTGATCCTAATAGGTCCTATTAGTCCCATTAGGTCTTAAGTGGTCCTATTAGGTCTTAAATGGTCCTATTAGGTCTTAAGGGCCCTATTATGTCTTATTAGATATTATTAGGTCCTATTAGGTCTTAATTAGTCCTAATTGATCTTAATAAGTCTTAATTAGTCTTAATAGGTCTAATTGGTCCTAATAGGTCCTAATAGGTCTTATTAGGTCTTAATTGAACTTAATTGGACTTAAGCGGTCTTATTAGGTCTTACGTGGTCCTCTTAGGTCTTAAGGGCCCTATTATGTCTTATTAGGTATTATTAGGTCCTATTAGGTCTTAATTGGTCCTAATTGATCTTAATAAGTCTTAATTAGTCTTAATAGGTATAATTGGTCCTAATAGGTCATAATAGGTCTTAACTAGACTTAATTGGACTTAAGTAGTCTTATTAGGTCTTAAGTGGTCCTATTAGGTCTTAAGGGTCCTATTATGTCTTATTAGGTATTATTAGGTCC
The DNA here is from genome assembly GCA_027943335.1 of Chamaecyparis obtusa. Taxonomy (NCBI): domain Eukaryota; kingdom Viridiplantae; phylum Streptophyta; class Pinopsida; order Cupressales; family Cupressaceae; genus Chamaecyparis; species Chamaecyparis obtusa. Next base: position 13,619 of record BSBK01014984.1, on the reverse strand, counting down.
TATTAGGTCCTATAAGGTCTTATTATTCCTATTAGGTTAGGTATTAGGTCTTAAGTGGTCCTATTGGGTCTTAAGGGTCTTATTGGTTGAATGTTAGGTCTTAATTAGTCTTAAGGGTCTTATTAGGTCTTAGTTGGTCTTAATAGGTCCTATTATGTCTTAGTCAGTCATGTTAGACCTCTTAATTGGTCTTAATAGGTCGTATTAGTTCCATTAGGTCTTAAGCAGTCCTATTAGGTCTTAAGTGGTCCTATTAGGTCATAAGGGTCCTATTATGTCTTATTAGGTATTATTAGGTCCTATTAGGTCTTAATTGGTCCTAATTGATCTTAATAAGTCTTAATTGGTCCTAATAGGTCTAATTGGTCTTAATAGGTCATAATAGGTCTTAATTGGTCTTAATTGGTCCTAATTTATCTTAATAAGTCTTAATTGGTCTTAATAGGTCCTATTAGTCCCATTAGGTCTTAATTGGTCGTAATTGGTCTTAGTTGGTCTTAGTAGGTTCTATTATGTCTTAGTTGGTCATGTTAGGTCTTAATAGGTCCTATTAGCCCATTACATATTAAGCGATCTTATTAGGTCTTAAGTGGTCCTATTAGGTCTTAAGGGTCCTATTATGTCTAATTAGGTATTATTAGGTCCTATTAGGTCTTATTATTCCTACTAGGTTAGGTATTAGGTCTTAAGTGGTCCTATTGGGTCTTAAGGGTCTTATTGGTTGAAAGTTAGGTCTTAATTAGTCTTAAGGGTCTTATTAGACCTTAGTTGGTCTTAATAGGTCCTATTATGTCTTATTTGGTCATGTTAGACCTCTTAATCAGTCTTAATAGGTCCTATTAGTCCCATTAGGTCTTAAATGGTCCTATTAGGTCTTAAGGTTCCTATTATGTCTTATTAGGTATTAAATTAGGTCCTATTATGTCTTATTAGTCCTATTAGGTCCTATTAGGCCTTAAGTGGTCCTATTGGATCATAAGGGTCTTATTGGGTCCTATTAGGTCTTAAGTGGTCCTATTGGGTCTTAAGGGTCTTATTGGTTGAATGTGTTAGCATGAATGCTAAATATGTCCTATGGGGGAGTATTCTAGCATTACTGGAGTGGTCACAAGTTGCATTCATGACTTTGTTTGTCATTAATGTCAACATATTATTTATACTAAAGATTGATAGAGTAGCAGATAGAGTTTGAGTTATCACACACAATGAATTACAACAGAGGTTATGCTAAGTTGAAGACATGTTTTTCATAGTGTCTTAATGACAAGGTAAAGAGAGCATACAAAAAGTTAAGTAATTGTGACAATTATAAGAGATCTAGTGAAGACTGTATTTTGACAGAGTTCATGAGAAGCAGTTTGTGATGATTGGATTATATCTCCTAACAGGGATAAAATCTGGACAAATGAAGTTATACAGAGGTTGAAGATATTGTGAAGGTGATGTAGGGTAGAGATGGAGGATCCAAGAATGGATAGTCCAAACCTACACTGCCAATTATAACAACAACAAGCACAATGGAATATAACAATATAATGTTTCAAAATAGAATTTCATTCAAGATGTGTGGTTGTGAGGCCTTCAGGGTTTCAGCCTTATACAATGAAATTACAAAGTATCTCAGAAATCTCCTAGCTAGTCTAGCTCTGAAACACATCAGCAACTAATGGAAACACTAAGGAAGATCTAAACTTGAGCTTGCAAGCCTCCAAGAAATCTCCTTGTCTCCAAGTATGCAAACCACTAGCTCTGCTATTAAAATATCATATAAAACATTTAATCTACAAGATCTCACATGATCTAATTATGATTATACTCTCATCCACTACCAATCTCCCCTAAACATCTACCCAAGCTCTCAATATATAGCCAGCTAAGGCACAAGTCGGCTAGTCAGGCTTTAATTACATTATAGGTCCAGCCTAAGGAGAGATACCAAAACTATTGAAAGAAACAAAAAAACATGATGCACCTTTAGATTTAGGTCCACACATGATCCAAGAACATGTCCCTAACTTAGCAAGATCCAATTCCATAATACAAAACCGTGCAAGATGAAAAGCTCCACGTTTCATGTGTAAACTGGCTGAAAATAGGTACCTAAGAAAAATGGTCATAACTTTCAACTCATAATGAATTAGGACTTTTTCTCTTTGGAGAAGATAATAATTTAGGTCCTCTTAAAGGCCATAAGAGAGAAAAGGCTGATTCATTAAGGATCAATGGCTACATGATGCGCAATCAGTATGCAGAATGTAGGAAAATACGGCTCCAACGGCAATGAAAATAGCTCTAACTTTGAAATGATCCATCCAATCCTTATGCAATCATAGGAAAAGGTTCAAAAATAGGTCATCAAAACCATGTAATCTTTGTACAACATGAAACCAATAAATGCAAAGATTATAATTCAAACAATAGAAAATAGGAAATATTTTTGGTTGATGCAAGATTGCTCAAAGCCTAAGATGCTCCTACATCAAACACCCTAGGTAAATAAAAGAATGTTCTCATGAAAATATTAAGGGAATCAGAATAGGTATTCCATATCTATTCTTAACCCATATCTCCTCCTATCCTTCATTCCATGCGGTCTTTACTTTATCCACTGTCACACTCAGCAAATCAGCTTGTCTTGCACTTTTCTCATCTTTCCTTTTTGCTACTAATAGAAACTAATTTTGACCATTGTTTCCACTATTGATTACACCAGTACTTTGGTTAATCATATCTTCTCTAGACTTACTAATCAGCTTGGCATCATCTGCATTCCTCTCTGTCACTAGTGCCATCATTTGATGCACTATCTTTTTTAGAAAGTCCATCCGTCTCTTAATCTCTATAAATTCCTCAATCATGTCATGCTCCTTTCCTTTCAAATTCAGCTTCCATTCATCCACAGGAATATGTTCATCAACTCTCTACTCCTGATGTTTGTCATAAGGACAACACCTAATAACTCAACATCCCTTAGCTCCAACTTCCTGCAAGGGTAATAACTTATGCTTGGATCCACCATGCATTACCACATATGTATTGGCATGACCATCAAACAAAAAATGTCTATCAAACTACCAAGGTCTTCCAAGAAATAGATGACAAGCATCCATAGGAATTGTACATCACATAATATTTCATCATGATAAGATCCAACTGAAAATTAACTAATCATTTCTCTTCAATCCTAACCTTAGACACATCTTGTATCCAACTAATCTGATAAGGATTAGGATGTTTCCTTCTTTCCAAATTCAATTTACTAACCATCTCTTCTAAAACAAAGTTCTCAGAACTATGACCATCAAATATGACATTACATACCTTATCCTTGCACTTACATCTAGTTCTGAAAAAAATTCTTCTTTGTACTGGTTCTTGGACACATGTAGCCAACCTTCTAGTGATAAGAAATTCACCTTTTTTTGCAACATTCTCAGTGTCTTCTTCTGTAGTTAGTGCAACTCTTCTTTTAGGACATTGAAATATTCTATGACCCTCTTCATCACATTGAAAACAAGTACCAGTGAACTCATTTTTCCATCTCCCTCTCTGTCCATGATTGTATTTCTTAGCTAGTGACTTGACCACTACTAGATCCCTCCTCAGTCTTCTTAGGATTACCTCCATCAACTGTTTCATCAGTCTTTCCACTTTTGTTCCTATTATTTTGTCTTCCTTCAAACCTCTTGTTTATCTTCTCCTCAATATTTAATGCCATCTAATAAGCATCTCCTATTGTTGTCATCCAAATAGTAAGTAACTCTTCTTGAATACTAGGTCTCAAGCCATAAACATACCTAGTAACCTTCTCTTTATCAGCTTCAGAATGACCAGTCCTAATTAGGATTTTGTAAAAATCCCCAGTATACTCCTATACTAATTTGTTGTTCTGCCTCAAGGCTTGCATCTTCTTAAACTTCTCTAACTCATAATCCACTGGAATGAATTTCTTTTTCAACTTGTCAACCATTCGGTTCCATCTAGTGATCTTTTCTTTTCCTCTCCTACTTCTTTCCAATTGAACTTCTCTCCACCAAATATTTGCATGACCTTTCAACTTAGTCTTTGCAAATAAAACTCTATCAAAATCTTCTATTTCTTCATACTCAAAGTACTCATCTATCTCATTAATCCAATCAATCAACTCTTCTGGCCTAAGGCTTCTAGCAAATGTAGAAACTTCAATCTTAGGTCTTTTCCCAATTTTAGACATAGCCTTCAGGATTCTACTTTCTTCTGGATCTCTGACTTCCTCTATAGCTTCTTCAAATTGATCTTCTTCAGACTCATCACTATCATCCTTCAAGGTAGTCTTCTTTTTCAATTCCTCTTGTAGATCTTGCACTTGTTTCTGTAAAGCCCTGAAATCATCAAGACTGAATTCTCCAGTAGGTTCTTCCTCTGAGATCTCACGAGCTCTCCTCGGATGCATCTTCAATCCAAGGTCCTAGTGCAAATTGCCTCACCTCAGCACTCTATCCATACAATCAAGATCTTCAATCTCTGATACCACTTGACGCAAGGCAGATATGGAGGATCCTAGAATGGATAGTCCAAACCTACACTGCCAATTATAACAAGAACAAGTACAATGGAATATAACAATGTAATGTTTCAAAACATAATTTCATTCAACATGACCGACTGTGAGGCCTTCTGGGTTTCGACCTTATACAATGAAATTTAAAAGTATCTCAGAAATCTCCTAGCTAGTCCAGCTTTGAAACACATCAGCAACTGATGGAAACACTAAGGAAGATCTAAACTTGAGCTTGTAAGCCTCCAAGCAATCTCCTTGTCTCCAAGTATGCAAACCACTAGCTATACTTTTACAATATCAGATAAAACATTTGATCTACAAGATCTCATAGGATATAATTATTATTCTACTCTCATCCACTACCAATTTCCTGTAGACATCTACCCAAGCTCTCAATATATAGCCAGCTAAGGCACAAGTTGACCAGTCAGGCTTTAATTACATTATAGGTCCAGCCTAAGGAGCGATACCAAAACTAATGAAAGAAATAACCAAACATGATGCACCTTTAGATTTAGGTCCACAAACGATCCAAGAACATGTACCTAACTTAGCAAGATCCAATTCCATCATACAAAACCACACAAGATGAAAAGCTCCACGTTTCATGTGTAAAGTGGATGAAAATAGGTACCCAAGAAAAATGGTCATAACTTTCAAGTCATAATGAATTAAGACTTTTGGTCCTCTTAAAGGCCCTAAGAGAGAAAATGCTTATTCATTAAGGATCAACGGCTACATGATGTGCAATCAGCACACAAAATGTAGTAAAATACGGCTCCGACGGCAAGGAAAATAGCTCTAACTTTGAAACGATCCATCGAATCCTTATGTGATCATAGGAGAAGGTTATGAAATAGGTCCTTAACACCATGTAAGCTTCGCACAACATAAAACCAATAAATGGAAAGATTATAATTCAAACAATAGAAAATAGGAAATGTTTTTGGTTGATGCAAGATTGCTCAAAGCCTTAGATGCTCCTGCATCAGAAGGTGATATGGTTAAGTAAGAATAGTCAGAGGTTACACGTGTGAAGATTTATTAAGTTTGTGAGTTGACAATGTTGTGTAATTATTAAATTAATATGTAATGCTTATTATTTTATATTTTGTAATTGATAAATCCTAATTGGCTGACTCAATTATGAAATATTAAGGCGTGGTATAAACGAAGGATTTTTTCCTTAATTGTATGTAATATTAGGTAATAAAATAAGTTGTGAAGTGTGAAATAATGTGAGTAAGTGATCTGAGGGATTATTGTGTGATACATAGTGTAAAGATCTGGTATTGAGACATGGAAAGTATTTGGTGCAGCATAGGCACAATTATAGGAGATAAGAAAAAGTTTCTAAGATAAATTATATTTGGTATTATTCTATTTGGGATAATACAAAGATCAGTTGGAAAGTGATTTCGGTGATCTTTCCCTTGAAGCTATTTGGACAATGGGTCCTTCTGCCTTCCATAACTTCTAACAGGGTTGGAATTTCCTCATAGGGATTCAAAGTCTCCTCACAAGGACTGATATGTACTAAATTTATTTCATAGACTCGTAACAGGGTCCATCCTCTTAGAAGGAACTTTCATATTAGTACATATTTTGTGGGTACCATCCCCACCGGGGCTTACTTTCTGATCAAGAGGTTCCCTAGTTAATAATTCTGGTGTCATTGTGTATGGTTATCTTTTTCTGGTTCATGTTTATGTTAATCACATGTTTCAGATTTCATAAGTTTAATAAGAGTTGTTTTAATCAAATAACTTATCAACCCGCCCCCTCTCAGTTATCTTGGTGGAGTTTACTTTCTAACAAAATGTTAGGCCTTAATTGGTCTTATTATGTCTTAGTTGGTCTTAATAGGTCCTATTATGTCTTAGTTGGTCATGTTAGACCTCTTAATTGGTCTTAATAGGTCCTATTAGTCTCATTAGGTCTTAAGCAGTTCTATTAGGTCTTAAGTGGTCCTATTAGGTAGATTAAGGGTCCTATTATGTCTTATTAGGTATTATTAGGTCCTATTAGGTCTTAAGTGGTCCTATTGGGTCTTAAGGGTCTTATTGGGTCTTAAGGGTCCTATTAGGTCCTATTAGGTCTTAAGTGGTCCTGTTAGGTCTTAATTGGTCTTAACAGTCTTATTAGGTCTTAGTTGGTCTTAATAGGTCCTATTATGTCTTAGTTGGTCATGTTAGACCTCTTAATTGGTCTTAATAGGTCATGTTAGTCCCATTATGTCTTAAGTGGTCCTATTATGTCTTATTAGGTATTATTAGGTTCTATTCTAAAGGTCTTATTAGTCTTATTAGTCCTATTAGGTCCTATTGGGTCTTAAGTTGTCCTATTTGGTTTTAAGGGTCTTATTGGTTGATGTTAGGTCTTAATTGGTCTTAAGGGTCCTATTATTTCTTATTTCTAGTCTTAATAGGTCCTATTATGTGGGTGACCCCACAATAGTGGGTCACACTTTTTTAGAGATGCTAATTTTTGCTGAAATAACACATTTTTAATAAAATATGATGATTTAAGCCTTGAGAGATTCCATTTGAAGGAATTAATTACAAATGGTTATCTCAAAGCCTCTTAGATTAAAAAAATATTGATATAAAATCTATACTCATCATTCATACCTACAATGGAGTCTCCTTCACACTTATTAAAATGTTGACAAAAAATCACTTTGACTTTATCTTTTGGAAGATCAAATGAATCCATTTGAAAAAACTATCTATGTAGTAAGGTACTATTGAGAAAATATTTCAAATGATTATAATGTTAATATATATTAATTTTATTATGACTTTGTATTTTTAGTTTTACTAAACATAGATATTTCACTGTATGTCTACCTCTATGTTTGACACTTATGGAAAAATAGTAAATTAGAGAAAAAAAAATCTAAAAAATATCTACGCCCTAGGTATTGAAGTTCTCTTCCTATAAAAATAAAATAAAAATGAAATTGGACAAATACATGACAAGTTATAAGCTATGTAGTCAAGGTATGTCAAAATTATGGTTTAGTCAACTTCAAATGTTAATAAAATATGCAATAATCATGATAATGTCATCAAACCAATTACATGCCCTTCGTATGGATGTTAAAAAACTAAATTCAAAAGAAGCACATTGATATCTATTTTAGAAAAAAAGTTATGCTCTATGCAAACAATGTAACTCTTTGAAAATGACATTTTCAGCAACATACCAGTTTTCGTGGGAGAAAGAAAAAACCATTCAAATCAATTCAAAAATAAAAATAAAAAATATATTTATAATATACACAAAAAAATCCCAAAAGAATTTAATTTACTTCATCTTCTGATTTCAATCGGTTTAACGACAATATGCATTCAAATCTGAATTTTTTTTTCAAAACATAGAGTTCAATGTTTGTTCAGGCAAAAAAGTGTAACCCACTATTGTGGGTTCACCCATGTCTTAGTTGGTCATGTTAGGTCTTAATTGGTCTTAATAGGTCCTATTAGTCCCATTAGGTCATAAGCAGTCCTATAAGGTCTTAAGTGGGCCTATTAGGTCTTAAGGGTCCTATTATGTCTTATTAGGTATTATTAGGTCCTATTAGGTCTTATTAATCCTATTAGGTCAGGTATTAGGTCTTAAGTGGTCCTATTGGGTCTTAAGGGTCTTATTGGTTGAATTTTAGGTCTTAATTGGTCTTAAGGGTCTTATTAGATCTTAGTTCTAGTCTTAATAGGTCCTATTATGTCTTAGTTGGTCATGTTAGGTCTTAATTGGTCTTAATAGGTCCTATTAGTCACGTTAGGTCTTAAGCGGTCCTATTAGGTCTTAAGTGGTCCTATTAGGTCTTAAGAGTCCTATTGTGTCTTATTATGTCTTATTAGGTCCTATTAAGTCCTATTCAGTCTTATTAGTCCCTTTAGGTTTTATTAGTCAGGTATTCTAGTTCTTATTAACTTCCTATTAGGTCTTATTAGTCACATGTTATATCTTAATTGGTCTTAAGGGGTCCTATTAGGTCTTATTAAACTCATGTTAGGACTTAAGAGGTCCTATCATGTCTTATTATTCATGTTAGGTCTTAAGAGGTCCTATTAGGTTCTATTAGATATGTGTTTGGTCTTAATTGGTCTTAATAGGTCCTATTAGTCCTATTACATCTTAAGGGGTCCTATTAGGTCTTAAGTAATCCTATTAGGTGTTAAGGGTCTTATTAGGTGTTATTAATTATTATGTCCTATTAGGTCTTATTACTCATGTTAGGTCTTGAGGGGTCCTATTAGGTCATATTACTCATGTTAGATCTTAATTGGTCTTATTTAGTATTTCATTATGAGAGAGAGAGAGAGAGAGAGAGAGAGAGAGAGAGAGAGAGAGAGAGAGACTTAAGTGTGAAGATGAATAGTGTTAAATAAAGTGCAATGAGATTTTTAAGGGGTTGGGGGTGTCTTAAGGGGTTTGGTCAAAGAGTCTTAACTAGTTTCAAACAGTAGCATGAGAAATAAATAAAGTCTATATATATATATATATATATATATATGTATATATATATATATATGTATACACACACATACACACACACACACACACACACACACACACACACACACACACACACACACACACATATATATATATATATACATATACATATACATATATATATGTATACATATACATATATATATGTATATGTATATATACATATACATATACATATATATATATATACATATACATATACATATATATATGTATATATACATATACATATATATGTATATATACATATACATATATATGTATATATATATGTATATATATATACATATATATATGTATATGTATATATACATATATATATGTATATGTATATATACATATATATATGTATATATATATACATATATATATGTATATATATATACATATATATATGTATATATATATACATATATATATGTATATATATATACTTATATACATATATACATATATATATATATATATATATATATATATATATATATATATATATATATATATATATATATATATATATGTATATGTATATATATATACATATATGTATATATGTATATGTATATGTATATATATATACATATATGTATATATGTATATATATATATATATATATATATAGAGAGAGAGAGAGAGAGAGATTCGTATTGGACACATTGAGAGAGACAAAATTTAAAATTTTCTACCATTTTCTAACATTTCCTAATAATTTTCTAATTTTTTTAAAGGTTTCAATTTTTTCTAAATTTTCCTAAAGTTTAAAGTTTTTGTAAATTTCCTAAGTTTTAAATTTTCTTAAATTGTTCTAAAATTTTCTAATAAAAATAATTTAAAACTAACATTTTAACATTACTAAATAAAAATCATTTAAAAAAATACAATAAGATTACTAAAAATCTATTTTTTTAGTTTATTCTAATATTTTATAATATTTTCTAGCATTTTATAGTATTTTCTAACATTTTCTAAACACAATTTTTTAAAACTAAAAATTACCAAAAATGAAATAACTATTTGAAAATTAAAAAATGAACTAAAATAATTAATAAACATATAATTTATAATAAAAAGGAGTTGGTTTGTGCGAAGTACCCTACGTCAAGGTCTTCGCAAAAAGAGTTGGTTTATCTTCGTGCAAAGACCCCCCCTTCGTGCGAAGATATTAAAACATGGTTTTTTTGGCCTGACCAAAATTCGTTCATCCCCAAAAGTGGGACTCACTTTTGTGGGACCACCCGTCTATGGAATAAGCTTTAATGTTTTTGGTATAAGCTCTTTGTTCGAATATTGAATAAATAATTTTGTGTTATGTACATTACTAACCCTTGTTCCCAACACATTATTACAAATTATTGGAAGATAGAAAATACACTTGTGAAATTTAGAATTATTAGGTTTGGTCCAATATGTATCTTTATTTTATTGGAATTTAGGATTTTTTTGACCTAGCATTTTCTATTAGCATGCTTATAAAATCAAGATGAAGATGAAAACTCTGAACTAATACTCTTATCTTAGTTAAGTGCCTTCTGAAATGCATCATTCCAAGCTAAGAATAGTTTTAAAAAGGAAAATTCCTACTTATTTTATAAAGATTATTTTTAGAAATAGAAAGTGTGGTGATTTTCAATAAAATATTAAATAAATTAATAAATCATATTGAATATTGAGACATTTTTAGAAAGAAAATATAATAAAGAAGGAAAGTTCAGATGATTTATAATACAATAATCTTTTTATGATAATTAATTGAATGTATGATAAGTTTTTTATTTTATAATATATTTTTTAAATACTTTAAAATAGAGAGATTGGTTCTAGAATTAGAAAGTGTAGTAATTCTAAACTCTTATATAAATAAAAGAAATTTCTAATTTAAAAAATAAATTATTCAACATATAATATTAAATGAATTCATTTTAAGTTTTTACTCTTTTAAAGAAAATGCTATAAATAAGCATTCACAATTCAATATTTTTTTCAATTAAATGCATATATTTTTACTTTAGTAAATATTTAGCCTTCTAGAAAATGAAAATGATATCTCTCGCTTATTTTACTTATATTTTTCAAAATATAGGTATGCTAGTTAATTTTTATTTTTAATTAATTATTTTTTAATTTTAATTAATTAATTTTAATTTTGATTAGTTAATAATCACAATGAATATTACATTTCATGTGATGCGTAAATGTTGTCATATTTCTTTTGTCTTTATTTTTAAGTTTAAGACAATTAAAAATGTTTTAATTTTAAATTTAAGATAATTAAAATAATAATTTAGGTTTTTAAGATAAAATGTTACATTTTAAACTTTTGAAATACTTTTAAACACTTCACCCCCTACAACTATGAATATGCACCTCCATAATGCTAATTGCAAAATGCTTAGATGAATTTCACAACTAAGGAGACCTAGGAGACATACAAAGCTATTTTATGCTTTAAAGCAAAAAAAATGGTAACATGTTTGAGGGTGAAAGATTTCATGCATGCAAACAAAATCTGATTTGATTTGAACATCTAATATTATATGTGATTCAAACTTGTTTTAGGTGTGAGATGAGAAACCACTTCAAAATAGTAAACCATAATTGCAAATTTGCTTGATAGTAACTATTGCTTGTGATTTTATCTCTAAATGTTGTTTATCAATCATTTTTTAAACCACCTGAAAGCTAGATTTCTAGCATGGGACAGGTGTATATGGATTGCTCATATAATAAGCCTATTGGTGAACAAGCATTATTGGTAAAATGGGACTTCTAAGTATATAAGTTTATGATATTATCAAATGTTTTGATAGATAAAAGTAGCAAGAGTGTGCTGGCCCGAGTAACAAAGGGACTAGAGGCGCATTAACAACATATTAATGGCACTAGTCAAAAGCATTTCAAGATCAGTTTAATAGTAGAATAAACCAAGTCTAATATGCCTCTATCAAAAACAAAAACCACAGTACTTTTCAAAAAGAAAAAACCAAGTATCTGAAGCAAATAGTAGCAATTAACATAATAGTAATAAGCCACGCAGGGCTATACCAGGGACTGGGAAAAATAACCTTAAAACCTGAATCAAAATAGGGGAACTGAGGGCCATGCCCAAACAAAAGTAAAAACCTCATGAGCACCAGCAATTAGTTCTTACCACCCAGATGCTTGGACATCAGGGTCTTGGCCCACTCCTACAGGAATAGGAAGAGATCCTTATTGTCCTCATCCACCTCTAGACTGTTGCCCGATAGTTTTTCCTGCACAGTGCAGAGGGTCATAGCCGAAGCATGCATGACCTTTAGCGCAAATTTTTTAGTCATCCTACAGTGAAGCTTCAGCTCCTGCAGGTCCTGCTTGATGTTAGCAATCTCTTTGTCTAGCTTAGAAAACCTCTGCTTCAGGGTGCCTTTAAGATTGTCTTTGCTAGCCAGAACCCCGGGATTTTTTTAGTAGTGGGGGGCTTTTCCTAGTTATCATGGGGTAAAGTCAAAGGCGGGGTTGGGTGGGGAGTATCCAAGGTTTGTTGAGGGTTGGGAGGGGGAGTGTTACCAGCCCTAATTGGACTCATGTGATCATCAGAAGAGCCCTTCATGGACTCAGTGGAGTGAGAATCTTTTTCAGATAGGGATTGCTCTCTAGAGACTACTTCTAAGATTATGGTTTTACACTGCTCCTTCACAATTGTGTTAGACCTTCGGTGACCCAAGCCACCTAAGTCCACCTCCAGCTTGACCTGGCTCTCCAATAATCTCCATTTTTTGGGCTTTCGTTCAATCTCAGGAGTACTGTTATACTCCTTCTGATCTTTAGTCTTAAGAGACTCAGAGACATGAGACTCCTCTTGCTCATCCCTCATGTTGAATGGATTTTTAACACATTTTTTGTGGGCTCTACCCTCTTTATGAACAAGATTAGACTCCTGGATAACTTGGATGGAATGGGAGGTGGAGCGAGTAGGGTTTTCAATTTTGGACAGGGAATCCTCTTGGATAATGTGGGGGGGGGGGGGGGGGGGGGGTTGGAGTGCAGGGCAGATAGCCTTATGGAAATGGTAAATATAGAGGAGGAGGCCCTAATGGAGGATAGGGATTGATTTATTAGGGTTCTCTTTAATATCCAAAATATTACTTTCTATGGAATGCAGGAGGTAGAAGCGAATGGAAATTAAGTCCTTATTTCTAATGTGATTCAGAAAGGTAAGTGGTAGTAGTAGAACACCGTAAACTTACCTTCGAGGGTGAAATATTTCATCACAATGAGACAAATCTTTGGCCAGAACTTCGGAAGCTCTTCCCGACTGAAAGTCCCTTGCTTCTTGACAGGATTCTCTCCCTCCCTGAAAAATTGGTTGAGACTGGTAGGGTCAGGCATCCGACTGGTCTTTTTGTACTTTCTCCCTTCCATAGAGAGGCCCGTTGCCTTAGCAATGACCTCCTCATTGATCTAGAAATGGATGTCACCAACCGAGACACTCCTATTATTCTAGGACTAGACAAATTGTTTGGATATCCTCTCATCGTTCCCCACCTTTCATGAGCTCCATGAAACCCCAAATACCGCT
>BSBK01014983.1:32500-75000 GCA_027943335.1 Chamaecyparis obtusa | reverse complement strand
TTATAGCAAGATGTGAATAAGTTTGTACAGAGTTCCAGAGTATGTCAGATGGCGAAGGGAGTGAAGCAGAATACAAGGTTAGTATCAGCCATTATGTATACCAGAGAAGCCTTGAAAGGATATCAGTATGGACTTTTTTCTTAGTTTATCGAGGACACAACGGGGACATGATTCAATTTTTGTAGTAATTGATAGATTTTCAAAGATGACACATTTCATTCCCTACAAAAAGACTAATGATGTTGTTCATTTAGCAGAATTATTTTTCAGAGTAGTGAGACTACATGGTTTGCCAAAGACCATAGTTTCAGATAGAGACACTAAGTTTATTGGATATTTCTGGCGTACATTGTGGAAGAAGTTGAAGACAGATTTGAAGTTTAGTTCATCACATCATCCACAGACTGATGGTCAGACAAAAGGTGGTCAATAGAAGTTTTGGAAATCTGCTGAGATGTTTGGTTGGAGACAAGCCAACAGAATGAGATTTGTTTTTACCACAGGCAGAATTTGCATCCAATAATTCTGTCAACAGGAGAACTAGTAAATCACCATTCTAGATTGTATATGGAAGTAATCCAAGAAATGCATCTGAATTGAGAAAGAAAGATAAAGGAGAAATAAGTAGTGCTGAAGCTGAGGACTTTGCAGAGCACTTGAAGAACATCCATGAGGAGGTGAGGAAGCATATTACCAAGTTGAATGCATAGTACAAGGCTAAGGCAGATGAGAAAAAGATGGCATAAGGAATTTCAAGTTGGAGATGAAGTCATGGTTCATTTGTGGAAGGAGCAATTTTTGGTTGGTACATATAGCAAGTTGAAAATGAAGTTTGGGCCATGTAAGATACTAAAGAAGCATGATTCAGGAAATGCTTATGAGGTAGACTTGCCTAGTGAGATGAATATTTCACTAGTGTTTAACATTTCAGATTTGACAGAGTATCATGAAGGAGGTGTTGAAGATGAGGTTGCAGCAGCACAGTGGAGTATTCTAGCAACTAGTTCAGATATCAAGGAGATTGAAGACATACTGGACAATCATGTTAGTAGAAGCACAAGGAACAGGACATATGAAGAGTATTTGGTCAAATGGAAAGGATGACCTGTTGAAGATTCATCATGGCTAACAAAGGAGGAGGTTAACCATCTTGGTTTTCTTCTGCACACCTGAGTCGTGAAAGGGTCACTTCTCAAATTACCCCGTGTGTCTCATGTAGGAGCATCCTAGGTGTAAGAGCAATCTTGCATCACCCAAAAAAAAAAAAAAATTTTATTTTTGTATTCAATAATGGCTATCTTGTGCAGAGCTGCTATTTATGAAAACTTTCTATTTTTAGTAAGTTGGTCTTATGATCTCGAAATGTTCTAATTTTACATGTGCAGGTTCATCTCAGTCATATCAACCTGCCAGCAAAGTTTCATGACTAGATCAGGTCTAGTTTTGAAGATATTAAAGATTTTTGATATTGGTAGTAGGGTACAGAAACTTTGAACTCAATTTTGAAGGCTTTAGAGTCCCCACACGAGGTCAAAAAATTGGGTGACCGGTGCTTTGTGCCATTCAGCTTGTAGAGTGCTTCGTGGTGTTTCCAAAATGGGGTTATAACAGTCAATCGAGTCAACTGGTGATTACTTATGGTCTCCGGAAGTCGGGCCACCTAAAATAGCTGAAAATAATTTTCTTTCAAAATTTTTGTTCGGGTTTCAAAACTCATTTTGAGCTAACTTTGATGTAATAAATTGTAAAATAAAATAATTCTAAGTTTGGTCGGCCCTTAGGGCTAAATTTCTGGAACCTTCTCGGGCGGTAGAAAATTATCTATATAAAGAAGGCCCATAGTGTTGTCTAGGGCAGTTCTAGGTAGTAGATCTGGGTATTGATTCGAGGCTTTGTCCTACAAAATATTGTAAGGGAATGCCCATGTGGCTTTGCATATTGTAATTCTGAAAGTTTGTAATTCCACATTTGTGGAGATAATAAGAAGACAAATTTCTGTTCTTGCATATTATTGTTGTTGTTTCTCTATTTTTGTTATGTGTTTGTGGTATTAAGGGGAGCACCCTTCATCAAGTGGTATCAGAGGAGGAGTTCTTGAGTGTGTAAATAGATCATCGACAATGAGAGAGTTTTCACTAGGACCGTGGTTAGGGTTTCAGTGCGCATCACGAAAATGTCTCCACGAAGTGAACGTGGCAGAAGAGCTGGTGTTGTGACACCTAATGTTAGAGAGCTGCAGAGACAAGTGCGAGCATTGCAAGAAGAGATTCATAGAGGAATGAATCTTAATGTCAGAGATGAAACTGAGGATGAAGCTGAAGAAGAATATGAAGAAGGAGAAGCTGAAGTTATGAACCAGGAGGAAGAACAACTTTTTTCAGGCGATTTCCAAGATTGGGGAAAAGACCTAAGATAGAGGTTCCTACATTTTTTGGAAATCTTAACCTAGAGGAATTGATTGACTGGATCAATGAATGTGAGGAATATTTTGAGTATGAAGATGTTGAGGATCCTGATAGGGTCAAATTTGCGAAGGCTAGACTGAAAGGTCATGCGAAGATCTGGGTGGCAAGAAATTCAATTGCAGCGAAATAGAAGAGGAAAAGATAAAATCACAAGATGGGATCGGATGGTGGATAAATTGAATCGGTAGTTTGACAGATGTGTTGTACATGATGGTCGTGTGAATACATATTCCCTAACAAATGATGGAGTGCAACATAAGCTAAAGTCATTGAAGGAGACCAAAGAAAAGGTATGTGGTAATGCAAGAATAATATTTGTTGATGGGAGAAAATTCCTAG
Source organism: Chamaecyparis obtusa (assembly GCA_027943335.1). Taxonomy (NCBI): domain Eukaryota; kingdom Viridiplantae; phylum Streptophyta; class Pinopsida; order Cupressales; family Cupressaceae; genus Chamaecyparis; species Chamaecyparis obtusa. Next base: position 72,196 of record BSBK01014983.1, on the reverse strand, counting down.
ATGGTATGAGGCATGAGCATGTGTGTTTTGCTTTAATTTCAAAAGCTAGTAAAGAAAAAGAGAGGATGTACCTGTACAGGTTGTAGATTTGTTGAATGAGTTTTAGGATATTGTATTTAATAATGTACCTGATAGATTACCACCCGTAAGGAAGATCAGTCATTAGATAGATTTCATTCCAGGAGCTAGTTTGCCAAACAAGGCAGTACACAAAATGACACCAGCAAAAAGTGAAGAGTTGAATAGACAAGTACATGAGTTGTTATACAAGGGAATGATTTGGAAGAGCCTGAGTCCATGTGTTGTACCAGTAGTATTAGAACCAAAGAAGAATGGAGAATGGAGGATGTGTATAGATTTCAGAGCAATAAACAATATCACAATCAAGTATAGGTTTCCATTGCCACGAATGGATGATATTATGGACTGTTTGAGTGGAGCTGTGTATTTCTCAAAAATAGATCTAAAGAGTGGATATCACCAGATTTGGATCAAAGAAGGAGATGAATGAAAGACTACCTTCAAGACAAAGGAATGACTGTATGAGTGGTTAGTCATGTCTTTTGGGCTAACCAATGCACCGAGCACTTTCATGCGGCTCATGAACGAGGTTCTGAAAGAATTTTTGAGAAAGTCTGTCATTGTTTACTTAGATGATATTTTGATCTTTAGCAGGACATTGGAGGAACATATGATGCATATTCATATGGTGTTTGAGAAGCTAAGAGATGAGAAATTCTTGATTAATTTAAAGAAGTGCAGTTTTATGAAAAAAGAGTTAGTGTATTTGGGATTTATAGTTTCAGCAGAAGGTCTAAAAATGGACCCAGAGAAGATAGAGGCTATCTTTGAATGGCCTACTCCAAGGAGTGCTACTGAGGTAAGATCTTTTCATAGTCTAACGAGCTTTCATAAAAAGTTTATCAGAAATTATAGCAGTATTTGTGGACCCTTGACTGAAACAATGAGAGGGGATAGAAAAGAGTTTAAGTGGACTAATGGGGCAGAAAAGAGTTTTCAATTGTTGAAACAAAAAAGTTACAAAATAACTTGTTTTAGCACTTCCAGATTTTAATAAGGTGTTTCAAGTAGATTGTGATGCTAGTGGTACTTGAATAGGAGCTATTATGAGCCAAGAAGGTAAACCTGTTGATTATTTCAGTTAGAAGTTAAATGATGCCAAGAGGAAGTATTCTATTTATGATCAAGAATTTCACGCTATAGTTTAGGCATTAAAGAAGTGGAGACATTATCTGCTTCCTAAAGAGTTTGTCTTGTATACTGATCATCAAGCTTTGCAATATTTGAATAGCTAAGGAAAGTTGAATCAGGGGCATTTGAAATGGGTTGAGTTTTTGTAGAGTTATACATTTGTTTTGAAACACAGAAGTGGAAATTCTAACAAGGTTGCAGATGCTCTTAGCAGAAGGCAAATATTGTTGAGAGAGTTGCAGATTGAGGTGGTTGGGTTGATGGAACTCAAGAATTTGTATCTAGAGGATCCTGATTTTCATGGAGCTTGGAAAGCTTTTAAAGAACCTGTTACTCTAGATAGGATGAAGTGGCTAGATTTTATCATCTAGGATGATATGCTATTCAGAGGGAGTCAGTTGTGCATTCCAAGAAGTTCTATGAGGGAGAATCTCATCAAAGAGAAGCATAGCAGAGGATTGGCTGGACATTTTGGTCGTGATAAAATTCTTACTTTGGTTAGTGAAAATTATTATTGGCCACAGTTACAGAAAGATGTGAAGAAGTTTGTACAGAGTTGCAGAGTATGTCAGATCGTGAAGGGAGTGAAGTAGAATACAAGATTATATAAGCCATTACCTCTACTAGAGAAGCCTTGGGAGGATATTAGTATGGACTTTGTTCTTGGTTTACCGAGGACACAGCGGGGGACATGATTCAATTTTTGTAGTAGTTGACAAATTTTCAAAGATGACACATTTCATTCCCTGCAAAAAGACTAATGATATTGTTCATGTAGCAGAATTATTTTTCATAGAAGTAGTGAGACTACATGGTTTGCCAAAGACCATAGTTTGAGATAGAAACACTAAGTTTGTTGGATAATTCTGGCATACATTGTGGAAAAAGTTGAAGATAGATTTGAAGTTTAGTTGATCACATCATCCTAAGACTGATAGATAGATAGAGGTGGTGAATAGAAGTTTGGGAAATCTGCTGAGATGTTTGGTTGGAGATAAGCCAACAGGATGAGATTTGATTTTACCACAGGCAGAATTTGCATACAATAATTTTGTCAACGGGAGCATTGGTAAATCACCATTCCAGATTGTATATGGAAGTAGTCAAAGAAATGCATCTGAATTGAGAAAGATAGATAAAGGAGAAATAAGTAGTGCTGAAGTTGAGGATTTTACAGAGCACTTGAAGAACACCCATGAGGAGGTGAGGAAGCATATTACCAAGATGAATGTGTAGTACAAGGCTAAGATAGATGAAAAAAGGAGGCATAAGGAATTTCAGGTTGGAGATGAAGTCATGGTTCATTTGCAGAAGGAGTGATTTCTGATTGGTACATATAACAAGTTGAAAATGAAGAAGTTTGGGCTATGTAAGATACTGAAGAAGCATGATTCCAAAAATACATATGAGGTTGACTTGCCTAGTGAGCTAAATATTTCACCAGTGTTTAACATTTCAGATTTGATAGAGTATCATGAAGGAGGTGTTGAAGATGAGGTTGCAGGAGCACAAGGGAGTATTCCAGCAACCAGTTTAGATATCAAGGAGATTGAAGACATACTAGACAGTCGTGTTGGCAGAAGCACAAGGAATAGGACATATGAAGAGTATTTGGTGAAATGAAAAGGATGACCTGTTAAAGATTCATCATGGCTAACAAAGGAGGAGGTTAACCATCTTGGTTTTCATCTGCACACCTGAGTCGTGACAGGGTAACTTATCAAATTACCCCAAGTGTCTGATGTAGGAGCATCCTGGGTGTAAGAGCAATCTTGCATCACCCAAAAAAAAAATTATTTTTGTTTTTGTATTCAATAAGGGCTATCTTGTGCAGAGCTGCTATTTATGGAATCTTGCTATTTTTAGTAAGTTGGTCTTATAATCTTAGAATGTTCTAATTTTACATGTGGAGATTCATCTCAGTCATATCAGCCTGCAAGCAAAGTTTCATGGCTAGATCAGGTCTAGTTTGGAAGATATTGAAGATTTTTGGTATTGGCAGCAGGGTACAAAAACTTTGAACTCAGTTTTGAAGGCTTTAGAGGCCCTGGATGAGGTTGAAAAATTGGGTGGTGGGCATTCTACATTGGTAAAGCCTGTAGAGCGCTTCGTGACATTTCTGAAATGGGGCTATAATAGTTAATCGGGTCAACTGGTGATGACTTATGGTCTCCGGAAGTCGGGCCACTTGAAATGGCGAAAAATAATTTTTCTCCAAAATTTTTGTTTGGGTTTCAAAACTCATTTTGAGCTGAATTTGATGTAATAAATTGTAAAATAAAATAATTCTAAGTTTGGTCAGCCCTTAGGGATAAATTTCTGGAACCTTCTCGGGTGGTGGAAATTGCCTATATAAAGAAGGCTCGTAGTGTTGTCTAGGGTAGTTCTGGATAGTAGATCTGGGTATTGATTCGAGGCTTTGTCCTACAGAATATTGTAAGGGAATGCCCATGTGGCTTTGCATATTGTAATTCTGAAAGTTTGTAATTTCATATTTGTAGAGATAATAAGAAGCCAAATTTTTGTTCTTGCATATTATTGTTATTGTTTCTCTATTTCTGTTATGTGTTTGTGGTATTAAGGGGAGCACCCTTCATCAAGTGGTATTAGATTAGGAGTTTTTGAGTGTGTAAATAGATCGCTGACTATGAGAGAGTTTGCACGAAGACCGTGGTTAGAGTTTCAACATGCATCGTGAAAATGCCTCCACGAAGAGAACGTGGTGGAAGAGTTGGTGCTGTAACACCTGAGGTTAGAGAGCTGCAGAGACAAGTGTGAGCATTACAAGAAGAGATTCACAGAGCAATGAATATTAATATCAGAGATGAAAGTGAGGATGAAGCCAAAGAAGAATATCAAGAAGGAGAAGCTAAAATTGTGAACCAAGAGGAAGAACGACTTTTTTGAGCGATTTTCAAGATTGAGAAAAGACCTAAGATTGAGGTTCCTACATTTTTTGAAATTCTTAACCTAGAGGAATTGATTGACTGGATCAATGATTGTGAGGAATATTTTGAGTATGAAGATGTTGAGGATCCTAATAGGGTCAAATTTGTGAAGGCCAGACTAAAAGGTCATACAAAGATCTGGTAGCAAGAAATTCAATTGGAATGAAATAGAAGAGGAAAAGACAAAATCACAAGATGAGATCGGATGGTGGATAAATTGAAGTGACAATTTGATAGATGTGTTGTACATGATGGTCGTATGAATAACTATTCCCTGACAAATGATGGAGTGTGACATAAGCTAAAGCCATTGAAGGAGACCGAAGAAAATGTATGTGGTAATGCAAGAATAATATTTGTTGATGGAAGAAAATTCCTAGATGGTATGAGGCATGAGCATGTGTGTTTTGCTTTAATTCCAAGAGCTAGTAAAAAGAAGTAGAGGATGTACCTATAAAGGTTGCAGATTTGTTGAATGAGTTTCAGGATATTGTATCTGATAATGTACCTCATGGATTACCACCCGTAAGGAAGATCAGTCAACAGATGAATTTGATTCCATGAGCCAATTTTCCAAACAAGGCAGCACACAGAATGACACCAGCAGAAAGTGAAGAGTTGAATAGACAAGTACATGAGTTGTTACAGAAGGGATTGACTCAAGAGAGCCCGAGTCCATGTGCTGTGCCAGTAGTATTAGCACCAAACAAGAATGGAGAATGGAGGATGTGTACAGATTCTAGAGAAATAAACAAGATCACAATCAAGTATAGGTTTCCATTGCCATGAATGGATGATATTATGGACTGTTTGAGTGGAGCTGTGTATTTCTCAAAGATAGATCTGAAGAGTGGATATCACTAGATTTGGATCAGAGAAGGACATGAATGGAAGACTGCCTTCAAAACAAAGGAAGGACTGTATGAGTGGTTAGTCATGCCTTTTGGGCTAACCAATGCACTGAGCACTTTCATGTGGCTCATGAATAAGGTTCTGAAAGAATTTTTGGGAAAGTTTGTCATTGTTTACTTAGATGATATTTTGATCTTTAGCAAGACATTGGAGGAACATATGATGCATATTCATATGGTGTTTGAGAAGCTAAGAGATGAGAAATTGTTGATTAATTTAAAGAAGTGCAGTTTTGTGAAGAAAGAGTTAGTTTATTTGAGATTTGTAATTTCAGCAAAAGGTCTAAAAATGGACCCACAAAAGTTACAGGCTATCATTGAATGGCCTATTCCAATGAGTGCTACCGAGGTAAGATCTTTTCATGGTCTAGCTAGCTTTTACAAAAAGTTTATAAAAAATTTTAGTAGTATTTGTGGACCATTGACTGAAACAATGAGAGGGGATAGAAAAGAGTTTAAGTGGACTAATGGGGCAGAAAAGAGTTTTCAATTGTTGAAATAAAAAGTTACAGAACAAACTATTTTAGCACTTCTAGATTTTAATAAGGTGTTTCAAGTAGATTATGATGCTAGTGGTACTGCAATAAGAGCTGTTATGAGCCAAGAAGGTATACCTATTGCTTATTTCATTGAGAAGTTAAATGATGCCAAGAGGAAGTATTCTATTTATGATCAGAAATTTTATGTTATAGTTCAGGCATTAAAGAAGTGGAGACATTATCTACTTCCTAAAGAGTTTGTCTTGTATATTGATCATCAAGATTTGCAATATTTGAATAGTCAAGGAAAGTTGAATCAGAGGCATTTGAAATGGGTTGAGTTTTTGCAGAGTTATACATTTGTTTTGAAACATAGAAGTGAAAAGTCTAACAGGGTTGTAAATGCTCTTAGCAGAAGGCAAGTATTGATGACAGAGATGGAGATTGAGGTAGTTGGGTTCAAGGGACTCAACAATTTGTATCGAGAGGATCCTTATTTTTGTGGAGCTTGGAAAGCTTGTAAAGAACCTGTTACTCTAAATAGGATGAAGTGGCTGGATTTTATCATCCAGGATGATATGCTATTAAGAGGGAGTCAGTTGTGCATTCCAAGAAGTTCTATGAGGGATAATCTCATCAAAGACAAGAATAGTGGAGGATTGGCTGGACATTTTGGTCGTGATAAAACCTTACTTTGGTTAGTGAAAATTATTATTGGCTACGGTTATAGCAAGATGTGAAGAAGTTTGTACAGAGTTGCAGAGTATATCAGATGGTGAATGGAGTGAGGCAGAATATAGGGTTATATCATCTATTACCTATACTAGAGAAGCCTTGGGAGGATATCAGTATGGACTTTGTTCTTGGTTTACCAAGGACATAGCGGGGACATGATTCAATTTTTGTACTAGTTGATAGATTTTTGAAAATGGAACATTTCATTCCCTGCAAAAAGACTAATGATGCTATTCATGTAGCAGAATTGTTTTTCAGAGAAGTAGTGAGACTACATGGTTTGCCAAAGACCATAGTTTCAGATAGAGACACTAAGTTTGTTGGATATTTCTGACGTACATTGTGGAAGAAGTTGAAGATAGATTTGAAGTTCAGTTCATCACATCATCCACAGACAGATGGATAGAAAGAGGTGGTGAATAAAAGTTTGGGAAATCTACTAAGATATTTGGTTGGAGACAAGCCAATAGGATGGGATTTGATTTTACCATAGGAAGAATTTGCATACAATAATTCTCTCAATAGGAGCACTGGTAAATGACCATTCCAGATTGTATATGGAAGTAGTCCAAGAAATGCATCTGAATTGAGAAACATAAATAAAGGATAAATAAGTAGTGCTAAAGCTGACGATTTTGCAGAGCACTTGAAGAACATCCATGAGGAGGTGAGGAAGCATATTACCAAGATGAATGCATAGTACAAGGCTAAGGCTGATGAGAAAAGGAGGCATAAAAAATTTTAGGTTGGAGATGAAGTCATGGTTCATTTGTGGAAGGAGTGATTTCTGGTTGGTACATATAACAAGTTAAAAATGAAGAAGTTTGGGCCATGTAAGATACTGAAGAAGCATGATTTAGGAAATGTATATAAGGTAGACTTGCCTAGTGAGCTGAATATTTCATCAGTGTTTAACATTTCAAATTTGACAGAGTATTATGAAGGAGGTGTTGAAGATGAGGTTGGAGCAGCACAGTGGAGTATTCCAGCAACTAGTTCAGATGTCAAGGAGATTAAAGACATACTGGACAATCGTGTTGACAAAAGCACAAGGAACATGACATATGAAGAGTATTTGGTTAAATGGAAAGGATGACCTATTGAAGATTCATCATGGCTAACAAAGGAGGAGGTTAATCATCTTGGTTTTCCTCTGCACACCTGAGTCATGATAGGGTCACTTCTCAAATTACCCCGAGTGTCTGATGCAGGAGCATCATAGGTGTAAGAGCAATCTTGCATCACCAAAAAAAAATAAAATTTGTTTTTGTATTCAATAAGGGCTATCTTGTACAGAGCTGCTATTTATGGAAACTTTCTATTTTTAGTAAGTTGGTCTTATGATCTTGGAATGTTCTAATTTTACATGTGGAGGTTCATCTCAGTCATATCAGCCTGCAAGCAAAGTTTCATGGCTAGATTAGGTCTAGTTTTGAAGATATTGAAGATTTTCGGTATTGGCAGGAGGGTACAAAAACTTTGAACTCAGTTTTGAAGGCTTTAGAGGCCCTGGACGAGGTTGAAAAGTTGGGTGGTGGGCATTCTACATTGGTAAAGCCTGTAGAGCACTTCGTGACATTTTTGAAATGGGGTTATAATAGTCAATCGGGTCAACTGGTGATGACTTGTGGTCTTCGGAAGTCGGGCCACCAGAAAAGGCAGAAAATAATTTTTCTCCAAAATTTTTGTTTGAGTTTGAAAACTGATTTTGAGCTGACTTTGATGTAATAAATTGTAAAATAAAATAATTCTAAATTTTGTCGGCCCTTAGGGCTAAATTTTTGGAACCTTCTCGGGCGGTGGAAATTGCCTATATAAAGAAGGCCCGTAGTGTTGTCTAATGCAGTTCTGGGTAGTAGATCTAGGTATTGATTCGAGGCTTTGTCCTACAGAATATTGTAAGTGAATGCCCATGTGGCTTTGTATATTGTAATTGTGAAAGTTTGTAATTCCACATTTGTGGAGATAATCATAAGCCAAATTTTTATTGTTTTTGTGGTATTAAGGTGAGCACCCTTCATCAAGTGGTATCAGATCAGGAGTTCTTGAGAGTGTAAACAAATCGCCGACTGTGAGGCAGTTTGCACTAGGACAATGGTTAGGGTTTTAGTGCGCATTGTGAAAATGCCTCCACGAAGAGAACGTGGCAGAAGTGCTGGTGCTGTGACGCCTAAGGTTAGAGAGTTGTAGAGACAAGTGCGAGCATTGCAAGAAGAGATTTACAGAGGAATGAATCTTAATGTCAGAGATGAAAGCGAGGATGAAGCCGAAGAAGAATATCAAGAAGGAGAAGCTAAAATTGTGAACCAGGAGGAAGAATGACTTTTTTGGGCAATTTCCAAGATTGGGAAAAGACCTAAGATTGAGGTTCATACATTTTTAGGAAATATTAACCCAAAGGAATTGATTGACTCGATCAATGAATGTGAGGAATATTTTGAGTATGAAGATGTTGAAGATCCTGATAGGGTCAAATTTGCGAAGGCCAGACTGAAAGGTCATGCGAAGATCTGGTGGCAAAAAATTCAATTGGAGCGAAATAGAGGAGGAAAAAAAAAAATCACAAGATAGGATTAGATGGTGGATAAATTGAAGTGATAGTTTGAGAGATGTGTTGTACATAATGGTCATGCAAATACCTATTCCCTGACAAAGGATGGAGTGCGACATAAGCTAAAGCCATTGAAGGAGACCGAAGAAAATGTATGTGGTAATGCAAGAATAACATTTGTTGATGGAAGAAAATTTCTAGATGGTATGAGGCATGAGCATGTGTGTTTTGCTTTAATTCCAAAAGCTAGTAAAAAAAAAGTAGAGGATGTACCTATAGAGGTTGCAGATTTATTGAATGAGTTTCAGGAGATTGTATCTGATAAAATACCTAATGGATTACCATCCATAAGGAAGATTAGTCATCAGATGGATTTGATTCCAGGAGCCAGTTTTTCAAATAAGGCAGCACACAGAATGACACCAGTAGAAAGTGAAGAGTTGAACAGACAAGTACATGAGTTGTTACAAAAAGGACTGATTCAGGAGAGCCTGAGTCTATGTGCTGTACCAGTAGTATTAGCACCAAAGAAGAATGGACAATGGAGGATGTGTACATATTCCAGAGCAATAAACAAGATCACAATCAAGTATAGGTTTCCATTGCCACGAATGGATGGTATTATAGACTAGTTGAGTGGAGCTGTGTATTTCTCAAAGATAGATCTAAAGAGTGGATATCACTAAATTCAGATCTGAGAAGGAGATGAATGGAAGACTACCTTCAAGACAAAGGAAGAACTGTATGAGTGGTTAGTCATGCCTTTTGGGCTAACCAATGCACCGAGCACTTTCATGCGGCTCATGAACGAGGTTCTGAAAAAATTTCTAGGAAAGTTTGTCATTGTTTACTTAGATGATATTTTGATCTTTAGCAAGACATTGGAGGAACATATGATGCATATTCGTATGGTGTTTGAGAAGCTAAGAGATGAGAAAAATTTGATTAATTTAACGAAGTGTAGTTTTGTGAAGAAAGAGTTAGTGTATTTGGGATTTGTAGTTTCAGCAAAAGGTGTAAAAATGGACCCAGAGAAGGTACAGTTTATACTTGAATGGCCTACTCCAAGGAGTGCTACCGAGGCAAGATCTTTTCATGGTCTAGCTAGCTTTTACAGAAAGTTTATCAAAAATTTTAGTAGTATTTGTGGACCCTTGACTGAAACAATGAGAGGGGATAGAAGAGAGTTTAAGTGGACTAATGAGGTAGAAAAGAGTTTTCAATTGTTGAAACAAAAAGTTACAGAACAACCTATTTTAGCACTTTCATATTTTAATAAGGTGTTTCAAGTAGATTGTGATTCTAGTGGTACTGCAATAGGAGCTGTTATGAGCCAAGAAGGTAAACCTGTTGCTTATTTCAGTGACAAGTTACATGATGCCAAGAGGAAGTATTATGTTTATGATCTGGAATTTTATGCTATAGTTCAGGCATTAAAGAAGTGTAGACATTATCTGCTTCCTAAAGTGTTTGTCTTGTATACCGATCATCAAGCTTTGCAATATTTGAATACTCAAGGAATGTTGAATTGGAGGCATTTGAAATGGGTTGAGTTTTTGCAAAGTTATACATTTGTTTTGAAACATAGAAGTGGAAAGTCTAACAGAGTTGCAGATGCTATTAGCAGAAGGCAACTATTGCTGACAGAGATGTAGATTGAGGTGGTTGGGTTCAAGGAACTCAAGAATTTGTATCCAGAGGATCTTAATTTTGGTGGATCTTGGAAAGCTTGTAAAGAACATCTTACTCTAGATAGGATGAAGTGGTTAGATTTTATCATCCAGGATGATATGCTATTCAGAGGGAGTCAGTTGTGCATTCCAAGAAGTTCTATGAAGGAGAATCTCATCAAAGACAAGTATAGTGGAGGATTGGCTGAACATTTTGGTCATGATAAAACCCTTGCTTTGGTTAGTGAAAATTATTATTGTCCATAGTTACAACAAGATGTGAAGAAGTTTGTACAGAGTTGCAGAGTATGTCAGATCGCGAAGGGAGTGAAGTAGAATACAGGATTATATAAGCCATTACCTCTACCAGAGAAGCCTTGGGAGGATATTAGTATGGACTTTGTTCTTGGTTTACCGAAGACACAGCAGGGACATGATTCAATTTTTTTAGTAGTTGACAAATTTTTGAAGATGACACATTTCATTCCCTACAAAAAGACTAATGATGTTGTTCATGTCGCAGAATTGTTTTTCAGAGAAGTAGTGAGACTACATGGTTTGCCAAAGACTATAGTTTCAGATAGAGACACTAAGTTTGTTAGATATTTCTGACGTACATTATGGAAGAAGTTGAAGATAGATTTGAAGTTCAGTTCATCACATCATCCACAGACTGATGGATAGACAGAGGTGGTGAATAGAAGTTTGGAAAATCTGCTGAGATGTTTTGTTGGAGATAAGCCAACAGGATGAGATTTGATTTTACCACAGGTAGAATTTGCATACAATAATTCTATCAACAAGAGCACTGGTAAATCACCATTCCAGATTGTATATGGAAGTAGTCTAAGAAATGCATCTGAATTGAGAAAGATAGATAAAGGAGAAATAAGTAGTGCTGAAGCTAAGGATTTTGCAGAGCACTTGAAGAACATCCATGAGGAGGTGAGGAAGCATATTACCAAGATGAATGCACAGTACAAGGCTAAGGCAAATGACAAAAGGAGGCATAAGAAATTTTAGGTTGGAGATGAAGTCATGGTTTATTTGCAGAAGGAGCGATTTTTGGTTGGTACATATAACAAATTGAAAATGAAGAAGTTTGGGCCATGTAAGATACTGAAGAAGAATGATTCAGGAAAGGCATATGAGGTAGACTTGCCTAGTGAGCTGAATATTTCACCAGTGTTTAACATTTTAGATTTGACAGAGTATCATGAAGGAAGTTTTGAAGATGAGGTTGCAGCACCACAGTGGAGTATTCCAGCAACTAGTTCAGATATCAAGGAGATTGAAGACATACTAGACAGTCATGTTGGTAGAAGCATAAGGAATAGGACATATGAAGAGTATTTGGTCAAATAGAAAGGATGACCTGTTGAAGATTCATCATGGCTAACAAAGGAGGAGGTTAACCATCTTGGTTTTCCTTTGCACACCTAACTCGTGACAGGGTCACTTCTCAAATTACCTCAGGTATTTGATGCAGGAGAATCCTGGGTGTAAGAGCAATCTTCCATCACCCAAAAAAAATAAAAAATTCTATTTTTTATTCAATAAGGGCTATCTTGTGCAGAGCTGCTATTTATTGAAACTTGCTATTTTTAGTAAGTTGGTCTTATGATATCGAAATGTTCTAATTTTACATGTGGAGATTCATCTCAGTCATATCGACCTGCCAGCAAAGTTTCATGGCTGGATCAGGTCTAGTTTTGAAGATATTGAAGATTTTTGGTATTGGCTGCAGGGTACAAAAACTTTGAACTCAGTTTTGAAGGCTTTAAAGGCCCCAGATGAGGTTGAAAAATTGGGTGACGCAGCGCTCTGCACCGGTCAAGCTTGTAGAGCACTTCGTAGAGTTTCCAAAATGGGGTTATAATAGTCAATCGTGTTAAGTGGTGATGACTTATGGTCTCTGAAAGTCAGGCCACCTCAAATGGTGGAAAATAATTTTGTTTCAAAATTTTTGTTTGGGTTTCAAAACTCATTTTGAGCCGACTTTGGTGTAATAAATTGTAAAATAAAATAATTCTAAGTTTGGTCAGCCCTTAGGGCTAAATTTTTAGAACCTTCTCGGGCAGTGGAAATTGCCTATATAAAGAAGGCCCGTAGTGTTGTCTAGGGCAGTTCTGGGTAGTAGATCTGGGTATTGATTCAAGGCTTTGTTCTATAGAATATTGTAATGGAATGCCAATGTGGCTTTGCATATTGTAATTCTAAAAGTTTGTAATGCCACATTTGTGGAGATAATAAGAAGCCAAATTTCTATTCTTGCATATTATTGTTGTTGTTTCTCTATTTATGTTATGTGTTTGTGGTATTAAGGGGAGTACCTTTTATCAAGTGGTATCAGAGCAGGAGTTCTTGAGTGTGTAAATAGATCACTGACTATGAGGCAGTTTGCACCAGGACCATGGTTAGGGTTTCAGTGCACATCGCAAAAATTTTTCCACGAAGAGAACATGGCGGAAGAGCTGGTGCTATGACACCTAAAGTTAGAGAGCTGCAAAGACAAGTGGAAGCATTGCAAGAAGAGATTCACAGAGGAATGAATCTTAATGTCAGAGATGAAACTGAGGATGAAGCTGAAGAATATCAAGAAGGAGAAGCTAAAATTGTGAACCAGGAGGAAGAATGACTTTTTTGGGTGATTTCCAAGATTGGGAAAAGACCTAAGATTGAGGTTCCTACATTTTCTAAAAATCTTAACCTAGAGGAATTGATTGACAAGATCAATGAATGTGAGGAATATTTTGAGTATGAAGATGTTGAGGATCTTGATAGGGTCAAATTTGCGAAGACAAGACTGAAAGGTCATGCAAAGATCTGGTGGCAAGAAATTCAATTAGAGTGAAATAGAAGAGGAAAAGACAAAATCACAAGATGGGATCGGATGGTGGATAAATTGAAGCGGTAGTTTGACAGATGTGTTGTACATGATGGTCGTATGAATACCTATTCTCTAACAAAGGATGGAGTGCGACATAAGCTAAAGCCATTAAAGGAGACCGAAAAAAAGATATGTGGTAATGCAACAATAACATTTGTTGATGGAAGAAAATTCCTAGATGGTATGAGGCATGAACATGTGTGTTTTGCTTTAATTCCAAAAGCTAGTAAAGAAGAAGTAGAGGATGTACCTATAGAGGTTGTAGATTTATTGAATGAGTTTCAGGATATTGTATATGATAATGTACCTAATAGATTACCACCTGTAAGGAAGATCAGTCATCAAATGGATTTGATTCTAGGAGCCAGTTTCCCAAACAAGGCAGCACACAGAATGACACAAGCAGAAAGTGAAGAGTTGAACAGACAAGTACATGAGTTGTTACAAAAGGGATTGATTTGGGAGAGCTTGAGTCCATGTGCTATACCAGTAGTATTAGCACCAAAGAAGAATAGAGAATGGAGGATGTGTACAGATTCCAGAGCAATAAACAAGATCACAATCAAGTATAAGTTTCCATTGCCATGAATGGATGATATTATGGACTGTTTGAGTGGAGCTGTGTATTTCTCAAAGATAGATCTGAAGAGTTGATATCACTAGATTCAGATCAGAGAAGGAGATGAATGGAAGACTACCTTCAAGACAAAGGAAGGACTGTATGAGTGGTTAGTCATGCCTTTTGGGCTAACCAATGCACCAAGCACTTTCGTGCGGCTCATGAACGAGGTTCTGAAAGAATTTCTGGAAAAGTTTGTCATTGTTTACTTAGATGATATTTTGATCTTTAGCAAGACATTGGAGGAACATATGATGCATATTTGTATGGTGTTTGAGAAGCTAAGAGATGAGAAATTGTTAATTAATTTAAAGAAGTGTAGTTTTGTGAAGAAAGAGTTAGTGTATTTGGGATTTGTAGTTTCGGTAGAAGGTCTAAGAATGGACCTTGAGAAGGTACAGGCTATCCTTGAATGGCCTACTCCAAGAAGTGCTACCGAGGTAAGATCTTTTCATGGTCTAGCTAGCTTTTACAGAAATTTTATCAAAAATTTTAGCAGCATTTGTGCTCCCTTGACTGAAACAATGAGAGGGGATAGAAAAGAGTTTAAGTGGACTAATGGGGCAGAAAAGAGTTTTCAATTATTGAAACAAAAAGTTAAAGAACAACCTATTTTAGCACTTCCAAATTTTAATAAGGTGTTTCAAGTAGATTTTGATGCTAGTGGTACTGCAATAGGAGCTGTTATGAGTCAAGAAGGTAAACCTGTTGCTTATTTCAGTGAGAAGTTAAATGATGCCAAGAGGAAGTATTCTATTTATGATCAAGAATTTTATGCTCTAGTTCATGCATTAAAGAAGTGGAGACATTATCTACTTCTTAAAAATTTTGTCTTGTATACTGATCATCAAGCTTTGTAATATTTGAATAGTCAAGGAAAGTTGAATCAGAGGCATTTGAAATGGGTTGAGTTTTTGCAGAGTTATACATTTCTTTTGAAACACAGAAGTGGAAAGTCTAATAGGGTTGCAGATGCTCTTAGCAGAAGACAACTATTGCTGACAGAGATGTAGATTGAAGTGGTTGGGTTCAAAGAACTCAAGAATTTGTATCTAGAGGATCTTGATTTTGGTGGAGCTTGGAAAGCTTGTAAAGAAGATCTTACTCTAGATAGGACAAAGTGGCTGGATTTTATCATCCAGGATGATATGCTATTCAGAGGGAGTCAGTTTTGCATTTCAAGAAGTTCTATGAGGGTGAATCTCATCAAAGAGAATCATATTGGAGGATTGGCTGGACATTTTGGTCGTGATAAAACCCTTGCTTTGATTAGTGAAAATTATTATTGGCCACAGTTACAGCAAGATGTGAAGAAGTTTGTATAGAGTGGCACAGTATGTCAGATGGTGAAGGGAGTGAATTAGAATACAAGGTTATAGCAGCCATTACCTATACCAGAGAAGCTTTGGGAGGATATCAGTATGGACTTTGTTCTTGGTTTACTGAGGACATAGCGGGGACATGATTCAATTTTTGTAGTAGTTGACAGATTTTTGAAGATGGCACATTTCATTCCCTGCAAAAAGACTAATGATGTTGTTCATGTAGCAGAATTGTTTTTTAGAGAAGTAGTGAGACTACATGGTTTGCCAAAGACCATAGTTTCAGATAGAGATACTAAGTTTGTTGGATATTTCTAGCGTACATTGTGGAAGAAGTTGAAGATAGATTTGAAGTTCAGTTCATCACATCATCCATAGACTGATGGACAAATGGAGGTGGTGAATAGAGGTTTGGGAAATCTCTTGAAATGTTTGGTTGGAGATAAGCCAACAAGATGGGATTTGATTTTACCATAAGCCAAATTTGCATACAATAATTCTATCAACAAGAGCACTGGTAAATCACTATTCCAGATTGTATATGGAAGTAGTCCAAGAAATACATCTGAATTGAGAAATATAGATAAAGGAGAAATAAGTAGTGTTGAAGCTGAGGATTTTGCAGAGCACTTGAAGAACATCCATGAGGAGGTGAGGAAGCATATTACCAAGATGAATGCACAGTACAAGGCTAAGGTAGATGTGTAAAGGAGGTATAAAGAATTTTAGGTTGGAGATGAAATCATGGTTCATTTGTGGAAGGAGTGATTTCCGGTTGGTAAATCTAACAAGTTAAAAAAGAAGAAGTTTGGGCCATGTAAGATACTGAAGAAGCATGATTCAGGAAATGCATATGAGGTAGACTTGCCTAGTGAGCTAAATATTTCACAAGTGTTTAACATTTTAGATTTGATAGAGTCTCATGAAAGAGGTGTTGAAGATGAGGTTGCAGCAGCATAGTGGAGTATTCCAGCAACTAGTTCAGATATCAAGGAGATTGAAGACATACTGGACAGTCATGTTGGCAGAAGCACAAGGAATAGGACATATGAAGAGTATTTGGTCAAATGGAAAGGATGACCTGTTGAAGATTCATCATGGCTAATAAAGGAGGAGGTTAACCATCTTAGTTTTCCTCTGCACACCTGAGCCGTGACAGGGTCACTTCTCAAATTACCCCGGGTGTCTGATGTAGGAGCATCGTAGGTGTAAGAGCAATCTTACATCACCCAAAAAAATAAAATAAAATTTGTTTTTGTATTCAATAAGGGCTATCAAGTGCAGAGCTGCTATTTATGGAAACTTGCTATTTTTAGTAAGTTGGTCTTATGATCTCAGAATGTTCTAATTTTACATGTGGAGGTTCATCTTAGTCATATCAGCCTCCCACCAAAGTTTCATGGCTAGATCAGGTCTAGTTTTCAAGATATTGAAGATTTTCGATATTGGTAGTAAGGTACAGAAACTTTGAACTCAGTTTTGAAGGCTTTAGAGGCCCCAGATGAGGTCAAAAAATAAGGTGACGAGCACATTGCATTGGTCAAGCCTGTAGAGTGCTTCGTGGCATTTCTGAAATGGGGTTATCATAGTCAATCCGGTTAACTAGTGATGACTTATGGTCTCTGGAAGTCAGGCCACCTAAAATGGTAGAAAATAATTTTCCTTCAAAATTTTTGTTCAGGTTTCAATACTCATTTTGAGCCGACTTTGATGTAATAAATTGTAAAATAAAATTATTCTAAGTTTGGTTGGCCTTTAGGGCTAAATTTCTAGAACCTTCTCGGGCGGTGGAAATTGGCTATATAAAGAAGGCCCGTAGTGTTGTCTAGGGCAGTTCTGGGTAGTAGATCTAAGTATTGATTCAAGGCTTTGTCCTACAGAATATTGTAAGGAATGCCCATGTGGCTTTGCATATTGTAATTCTGAAAGTTTGTAATTTCACATTTGTGGAGATAATAAGAAGCTAAATTTCTGTTCTTGCATATATATATATATATATATATATGTATATATATGTATATATCTATATGTATATATATCTATATATCTATATATATATATATATATATATATATATATATATATGTATACATATATATACATGTATATATATATATATATACATGTATATATATGTGTGTATGTATATATACATACATATATATATATATATATATATATATATATATATATATATATATATATATATATATATATATATATATATATATATATATATATATATATATGTATGTATGTATGTATGTATGTATGTATGTATGTATGTATGTATACATATATGTATATATATGTATGTATATACACACACACACACACACATATATATATATACATACATATATATATACATGTATATATACATACATATATATACATATATACATGTATATATATAGATATACATACATATATATATATATATATACATATACATATATATATATATAGATACATATACATATATACATAGACATAGACATATACATATACACATACACATACACATACACATATACATATACACATATGTATATATGTATATGTATATGTATATATATATGTGTGTGTGCGTGTGTGTGTGTGTAGATTGTTACATTTAAATGTATAGACTTAGGTCAAGTAGGATGAGGATCCACAGAAGCCTAGACATCTAGCATGTCATGATGGTTATTCATGTTTTTTATGTGTTCATTGGTTTAGATTTCTCTATGACATTAATTTTGATCTAGTAACCATGTACTATTTGTATTTATTTCTAGACATTTATGTTTATTTATATAAACTTTTACATGGATATATGTTTTACCTTGGTCTATATGTTTTGCATTGATATCTAGACATTTACATTTATACATGTTTGATTTTTGTGTATACATATCTAAATGAAGCCTAAAATTAATCAATGTAACTGATGCTCAATCTAATCAATCTAAATTAAACTTGAGCTAAATTAAAATATGATCCCTTAAGCCCTATTATGCACCCTTAAGCCCTATCAAGAGAAATTAAACTTGAACAATCTAGTCTATCTTTAAAATTAAATAACTAATCAATCTTTAAAACATAACTTTAATTAATCTTTAATTGATGTCAATCTAATCAATCTAAATTCAATTTACAGGTAGAATCAATCTAATAAATTTATAATATAGATCAATTAATTCAAACATAACTAATCAATCTTTAACTGATGTTCAATCTAATCTTGGTCTAACTTAATCTTGAAATAAATTCAAATATGACCCCGTAAGCCCTATTATGCACCCTTAACCCCTATCTAGATCAATTAATTTTGAAAACTAATTAATCAATCTAACTGAACAATCTAATCAATCAAGTTAAAATTAATAAAGCTAATATATGCACCCTTAATCGCTATCTAGTTCAATTAAACTTAAACAATCTAATCTATCTTTAAGTCCTAACTTTAATTAATATTTAATTGAAGTTCAATCTAATCAATCTAAAATAGATTTATAGTTGCAACAAATCTAATCAATTGATAATATATCTATCAATTAAGATCTAATTGGACCAATTAAGACCTAAATATACCGCTTAATACTTAATTAGACCCTTAAGACCTAACACAACCTAATAAGGCCCTTAAAACCTAATAAAACCAACTAAGACCTAGTAATACCTAATTATACCTAATTAAGACCCTTAAGACATAATTAGACCAACTAAGACCTAATAATACCCTTAAGACCCTTAAGACCCTTAAGACCTAATAAGACTTAATTAATACCTAATTAATACCCTTAAGACCTAAATATACCTAATAGGACATAATACCAGTTAAGACTAATTAAGACCTAATACCTGACCAATTAAGACCTAATAAGACCAACTAAGACCTAATAATACCTAATTAAACCTAATTAAGACCATTAAGTCCTAATACGATCTAATAGGTCCCTTAAGACCTAATAAGACTAAGACCTAATAATACCCTTAAAACCCTTAAGACCTAATACGACCTAAGTAATACCTAATTAATACCCTTAAGACCTAATTGTACCTAATAGGACATAATACCACTTAAGACCTAATACCTGACCAATTAAGACCTAATAGGACTAATTAAGACCTAATTATACAATTTAAGACATAATTAGACCCTTAAAACCTAATAGGACCTAATAATAACATGTTTGGGACCCATTACCTAATAATACCTAATATGACAAATTAAGACACTTAAGACCTAATAAGACCTAATTATACTAGTTAAGATACAATTAGATCCTTAAGACCTAATTATTCCAATTAAGACCTACGAGGACATAATAATACCTGATTATACCTAATAGGACATTATAATACCTAATTATACCTAATAAGACATAATAAGACTCATAAGACCTAATAGGACATAATAATACCTACTAAGACATAATAGGACCCTTAAGACATAATAGGACCACTTAAGACCTAATAAGACCTAATTAAGCCATAATAAGACCTAAATACGACCCTTAAGATCTAATAAGACCTAATTATACCACTTAAGACATATTTAGACCCTAAAGACCCTTAAGACCTGATAAGACCTAACAAGACCTAATTTTATGTGATAGGACATAATAATTCCTAATTATACCTAATAATATTGAATAATACCTAATTATACCTAAAAGGACCTAATATGACATAGTGAGACATAATAGGACCCTTAAGACCTAATAATACCTAATTGTACCGAATAAGACCCTTAAGACCTAATACGACCTATATTAAGACATAATAGGGCCTAATAATACATAATAAGACATAATAGGACCTAATAGGGCCGAAAGACCCTTAAGACCTAATATGACCTAATAGGACCTAATAATACCTAATAAGACATAATATGACCCTTAAGACCCAATGGGACCCTTAAGACCTGATAGGACCTAAGACCGTTAAGACCTAAGAGGACTTAATAAGACCTAATAATACCTAATTAAGACCAATTAAGACATAATAGGACCAATTAAGACATAATAGGATCAATCTATTCTAATCAAATGAAAAAAGTATTGAAAGGTCCAATCAATTAAAATTCAATTTACCTATCTAATCAATCTAATCAATTTCTAAATAATATAGATCAAAATTATTCAATCTTGAATCAATCTTTTCTAATAAATTGAAATAATTATTGAAAGGTCTAATTAATTAAAATTCAATTTACCTATCTGATCAATCTAATCAATTTAGAAATATAGACCAGAAAGAGTATTAATCAATACAAATTCAATCTAATCATGAATTTCAAATAATTTATAGTCTGTAAGTTTCAAATAGGATTTTTGAGTATGCAAAAATTAAAAGCCTTCAAGTTAAAGCTAATGATACATGTAGTCTAGATCCTCTCTGTCCTTTATTAAATCTCCAAAAGTTTTTCATGCTCTTCAATACGAAGCTTCCACTTTTGGTTTCCACATGACCCATTTTTTGGCACAGTTTGAAACTACAATTTTGTTGCTATAACCAAGTCACTATAATGTAGAACTCTCTACCCAAGCATGTATTTAGTAAATTGAAGTCCATTTTTGTCAATCTTAGCTTGTTGATGTTGGATATTACTAATGGATTAAGGATATTTTATATGTTTGATCACTACATTACTGAATGGGTATTCATACTGTTGTCATTTCTATTTTGTCACTGATGTCAACATATGTCTGTGGAAGGAAAATAGAGTAGTTATTATAGTGTCAGGACTCTATATGGATGTTTCAAAAGTCACAAAGTTAGCTGAGAGTATAGGAAGGTGTTGTGATCTTATGTCTAAGATCGTATGATGTAATGTTGCATATTGGATGAGTTACATATGTTTTGGTGAAGACTGGCCACTGGATAGTGATAGTGGAAGATGACAGAGTGAGTCTCTTTATTTCTGGTATATCCTAAAGATGGTATGGATTTAGTGCATGTGAGCTTGATGGATGAAAGACAAGGAAATGGAGATTGTTCTTTGGTTAGTGCAAGCTATGGAATGTTTGATGACATTAATTATGGTGTATGTTCTGGAGAAGATTTATTTGAGAGCTAACTTCAGAGATGTAGCATGCATTTTGGTTGGAGAATGTAAATTAAGGATGTTGGTCCTTAATTGTTTTATTGTAACAATTGTATACTTGTTTTAGATACTGTGTATATCTTAGCAAGGGTTTATGTAATTGTTTATATAATAGGAAAGCCTAATTGACTGACTTGATCTTGTAGAATTTAATAGGGTATAAATGTAAGAGATTTTCTTTGGAAAAGATATGGAAGGAATGTATGTGATGTAAATGAGATTGTAAAAGATTCGAGCTAGTGTCTACTAGATGTACAGAAGAGGTTTACTAGTGTACTTCTTTGGAATTGATGAAGAAAAGAAATTTACTGCCAGACAGTTCAAAAGATCATGTATTTCTTCATATACACTTATGTTGTGAATAGTGAGTTCTGAAGGTGGATTTAACCTTCTTTATGTAGTGAACCTGGTTAGTGAGCACACTCTTCTTTCTTGAATCCTAACATGATCTATCCTCTAGCAAGGACTATGTACTTTAATGTTTCAATAAGCTCCTAACAAGGCTAAATCTTCTAACAAGGATACTATACTCTTAGTACATCATTTGTGGGTGCTAATTCCCATTGGGATTTTTACCTTTGACAAGGTTTCCCCAACACTAAAATATTGTGTTATTGTGTTGGCATTCATTATGTTCATTGGATCAGATATTGGTGCTATTCAAGTTTTAAATTTTAATAATCTATTATACAACCCATTCACCCCCCCTCTCAGTTGTATTATGGATTGTTATTCTTAAAAATTGGTATCAAATCTTGTGGTCTTAGACAGAAAGCTTAACAGCTTGAGGGGATCTTGGAGATGGCATACTATAGGAAGGATAGTCCAAAATTTTATCCTGAAAACTTTGAGAGTTGGAAGAACAATATGAGAACTCATTTTCTATGTTTGGGCATTGACTACTAGTTGATTACAAAGAATAAGGTAGCTATGAATACTGAGAGTGATTTTCCATCAGCTACTGATGATGAAAAGAGGGTATTCTCATACAACATGGTTGCAAGGGAAGCATTGATTATAAAACTATCTGAAGGAGAATTTACTGAAGTTAAAGACTTGGATTTGACACATGAAATTTGGCAAAGATTAGAAACACTATATGAAGGAGACAAATATACCAAGAAAGAAAAGTTACATAACTAGAAAAAAAAGATGGAGAAGCTAAAAATGAAGGATGATGAAAGCATTAGGGCTTATGTTCAAAGGGTTACAGAAGTTATGGTTGGAATAAAAAATTGTGGAGGCACTTATGATGAAGTTGTTGTGAAGATCCTTAGATCATTGACTCCTTACAAGTTTAAGGCTATGTCTATTCAAGAAACTATACCTTTGACTCTGCACTTTAGCAGAGAGATGTTGATTGCAAATCTAACTACGTTTGAAACTATTGAAATGAGAGATTTTGTACCTAATGTTGAATCTACATTCAAAGCATCTGCACACAAGAAGACAATGTCTGCATTTTTGAGCATGAGCAATAAAGACCTAAAAGAAGAGCTTGGTGAATATGTTGAGGAATGGGAACATATAATGGTAGAGGAAAGGAAGATGGATGAAGTTTTTGCATTGGTTGCTAGAAGAGAAAAGAGAGGTAAGGGTAAATTTGAAGGAAAGTTACCTTTGAAATGTTTTCCATACAATAAGGTAGGTTATTTTGCATCTAGATATCCTACAAGAGTTTCTAAGTACAAGCCTAGGTTTTTAAAGAAGGATAAGGAATGTTATTATGCTAGTGAAGGCATCTTTGATGATAATGATTTAGATTATGAAGAGATTGGAATTGTTGCTATTAGAGATGAACCAATATATGAGGAAAAGGCTTTATTATCTCATGTTGATAAGAAAACTAAATGGATCATAGACATTGGTTGTTCACATCATATGACTGGAGACAAAAAAAAGTTTCTTAAATTGGTAAAGTATGATGGTGGTATTGTGAGATGCAGAGACAATCTTCCTAAGCCTATCATAGATGTAGGATCTATTACTTTGAGTGGAAAAACTAATACTGATAATGTACTACTATTTTATGGACTTAAGCATAATTTGTTGAGAGCTAGATAGTTGATGGATAAAGAGTTTCAATTGAGTTTCATATATGGAAAATATTTTATTATAAATAAGGCAGGAAAGTTAATTGCAACTGGTACTAAATATAGAGGTAATGTATTTGAATTGAATACATTTGGAGCCTTGTATTTTGTTATGAAGGTAGATGATAGTTGGTTATGGCACAAAAGATTTTGTCATGTTAATTTTGATAACATTGTGAAGGCAAGTTTGCCGAATGCAGTAAGAGATTTGTCAAAGATTGTGAAACCATCTAACATTGTATGCAAAGAATGTGTTATGGGAAAACAGAATAGAAGAAGTTATAAAAGCAATGCATATACATCAAAAGGAAAGTTGGATCTGGTACATTCAGACCTATGTGGACCTAGAAGGACAAGATCATACTATGGTGAAAGGTATTTCATACTTTTTATTGATGAATTTTATAGGATGATGTGGGTTACTTATTTGAAAGATAAATCAGAAGCATTTGATAAATTCAAGTTATTCAAAGAAAAAGTAGAGAATGAATTAGGTTTAAAGATAAAGTGTTTGAGATCAGACAAAATTGGAGAGTTTACTTCAGACTTATTTAATTCATACTATGAAGAGCATGGAATAAAAAGAAAAACATCTACTCTTAGGATGCCACAATAGAATGGGATAGTAGAGTGAAGAAACAAGACTATACTTGATGCTACTAGGAAAATGTTTCTTGAAGGAAATGTATCTCATATGGATTGGAGAGAGGCTATTGGGATAGTGGTGTAGACATTGAATAGAATTTAAATCATATAAGGTACAAGTAAGACTCCTTATGAATTATGGTTTGATCATACTCCTACTAAAAAATATTTTAGAATATTTGGTAGTAAGTGCTATATCAAGAGAGATGATTAGATAGGGAAGTTTGATCCTAGAAGTGATGAAGGAATTTTCCTTGGTTATAATGCTAAGAAAAAGGATTACAAATGTTTCAATCTGAGATTAAGAAAGATGATTGAAAGTAACAATGTAAGGATAGATGATAAGTTTCAGATACAAGAGAGAATGTATGATAGTAATCAGATTACAAAGATCACAGAGGCTAGTGCTATAGAAGAAGAAGAACTTTCTGAGGCAAAATGTCAAAAAGAGACTTGTGATGTTGACATAAATAACACTACTAAGGTTCCAAAGACTCTGAGGTATGTAAAGAATAATCATCTTGAAAATCAAATTATTGGTAATTCTAATCAAGGAGTAATGACTAGATCAAAGGTTAGAGAAAAATTTTGTTTGATTTCTCAAGTTGAACCAAAACCTACAAATGAAGCATGTAAAGATGAATCTTGGATAAATGATATGAAGCCAAAGTTAGATCAAATAAAGAAGAATAACACTTGGGAATTGGCTCTTAGACCTAAAGAAAAAAATGTAATAGGAACTAAGTGGGTTTTGAGAAACAAAATAAATGAAGAAGGAACTATTGTAAGAAACAAAGAAAGATTGGTATGTAAGGGTTATTCATAGTAAGAAGGCATAGATTTTGAAGAAACATTTTCTCTTGTTGCTAGAATAGAGGTTGTGAGATTGTGTTTGGCTTATGTTGCACATAAAAGCTTCAAGGTATATCAAATGATGTGAAAGCGGCATTCTTGAATGGGGATCTTGAAGAAGAGGTATACATAGAACAACTAGAAGGATTTCCTCTATCCGAATATAGAAATATGGTATGCAAGTTGAAGAAGGCACTGTATGGACTAAAGAAAGTTCCAAGGGCTTGGTATGTAAGGTTAGACAAATACTTAATTCACATTGGATTCAGAAAAGGTAATGCTAATAGTAATTTATATTTAAGAACTAGTGAAGATGGAGTTTTGATAATTGAAGTTTTTGTTGATCATATTATCTTTGGAGGGAATGATGAATTGTGTAAGAAGTTTTCTAAAGATATGGAAAATGAATTTGAGATGTCCATGATTGGTGAAAGTAAATTCAGTTTTGGACTACAAGTAATTCAAAACAAGAATGGCATTTTTATTTCTCAGAATAAGTATCTTAAATAAATGTTAAAGAAGTTTGGAATTGAAGATTGTAAACTAGTGGGAGCACCCATGGTGACTGGTAATAAACTATCGAGTAATGATGAGACTCAGTGTTTTTTATAGACTAAGTACAAATCAATAGTGTGTGGATTATAATATCTGACTCACACCAAACTAGATATTGCTAATGCTGTTGGAATTGTGGCTAGATATCAGGCATAACCAAAAGAGACACACCTATCTATTGTGAAAAGGATATTTAGATATCTAGAAGGGACAATTGAATATGTCCTATGGTATGATAGGAATAATAGTTTTGAACTTCATGCTTTTACTAGTGCTGATTGGGTAGGAAATATTGATGAAATGAAGAGTACTAGTTGTCGTACATTTTTCCTAGGGAAAAAGTTGGTTTCATGGCTAAGAAGAAAAAAGACTGTATAGCTCACTATATTGTAGAATTAGAGTATGTTGCTGGTGCTATTAACTACACTCAAATTTTTTGGATGAAAAAAATGTTGAAGGATATTGGGATAATTTTTTATGAGCCAGTGGTTATCCATTGTGATAACACCAGTACAGTGAATATGTCAAAGAATCATGTGATGCATTCTAAAAATAGACATATTTCTATAAAGTATCACTTCTTGAGAGACAAGGTGGCAAGAAGGAAATAAATTTGGAGTATATTAGCACAAAGGAATAGATTGTAGACATCTTTACAAAGTTTTTGCCAAAAGATACCTTTGAATATCTTAGAGGTATGCTTGGGGTTCAGGCTTCTCCTAGTCAAAATTAAATGATGCAAGGATGCATCAATCCAAAGGTTTTCTAGAGCCTTATCATATTTTGGATTTGATGTGTGGATCTACTCCTCAGGGGGAGTGATCATGTGGAAGCTTACAAAAGATATTTGGGTGATTCAATACCTTGTTCATGGAAGATGGAGGAGAACTTTTTATACCGTATGGCACCCTTTACCATTGTTGTCAAAGGAGGAGTGTTACTATGCAAAAATCCCTATTCTATGGGGAGATTTCATGGAGATGTACAAAGAGAGTACTATTTGGTTGCAGAGTTTTGGGTTGATATAGCTTTGGGATGGATTTTCCCATATGTTGACATCAATGCCAAATGGGGAGATTATTGGATATTTGTAATGCATTGAGGATATTTTATATGTTTGATCACTATGTTACTAAATGGGTATTCATACTCTTGTCATTTGTGTTTTGTCACTGATGTCAACATACATATGTGGAAGGAAAATAGACTGGTTATTATAGTGTATGGATACTGTACATATGTTTCAAAAGATACGAAGTTAGCTGAGAGTACAAGAAGGTGTTGTGATCTTATCTCTAAGATCACATGATGTAATGTTACATATTGGATGAGTTATAGATGTTTTGGTGAAAATTGGTCACTAGACAATGATAGTGGAAAATGATAGAGCGAGTCTCTATGTTTCTGGTATATCTTATAGATGGTATGGATTCAGTGTATGAGAGTTTTAGGGATGAAAGAAAAGGCATTAGAGATTATTATTATTTGGTCAATGCAAGGTACGAAATTCTTGATGACATCAGTTGTGGCATGTGTTCTGGAGAAGACTTATTTGGGAGTCATCCTTAGACATGTAGCATGCATTTTGGTTGGATAAAGTAAATTAAAGATATCAGTCCTTAATTGTTGTAATGTAATCATTGTATACTTGTTTTAGATGCCATGTGTATCTTAGAAATGGTTTATGTAATTCTTTGTATATTAGGAAAGCCTAATCGGCCAACCTAATCTTGTAGAATGTAATAGGGTATATATGTAAGATGTTTTATTTGGTAAAGATATGGAAGGAATGTTGACACAAGGTAGAGCATGGAAAAGGGTGAAAGGCACACCCTAATCCAAATTCTCCTTCTAGAGATCACACATAGGAGCAATTACACAACAAGAGAGAGAGAGAGAGAGAGTGCAGAACATATTCTTATATTTCATCAAATTGATTCATACATGTTAGGCTATAAGGCCTTCCCAGTTAGGGATAGATACATCAATTCAATTACAATAGTCTTCCAACATGCGAAGATTCATAAGCTATCTTCTATCTTCTAACTTCTAACTTCTGCCAACCTGACTCCCCTAAAACTACAACTAATGAACACATTATATACAAGAGGCTACCAAACAAGTCAGCCTTTAGACCCATAATTAATGGAAGGAAAAAATAGATCTAGGTCCACATGCTTCCCAATGGTCAATACCAACATTAAATTCATGACCATAATTAAATGCACAAGTTAGCCTCAATAAGAAACAAAAAAGAAACAATTTAGTAAGAAAGGATAACCGACCACCAGGAAGGATAACCAAGCACCTAGAAAGATAACTGAGCACAAGGGAAATAAATAAGTACCAGAAAATATCTGACCAACTCAGTTAAAGAAGGAAACCAAGAAACTACCAGGCCAACTTGGTCAAAGATCAAACTTCTTTTTGGTGATACAAGATTGCCAAGGACCCGAGATGGTCCTGCATCAAACACCTGGGGTTATTTGAAATGATTCTCTAAATCATGCAATAGGTACAACCCAAGTTGAATCCAACTTAGATTGTGAAATCTAGGAACTATCTTTAATAGGTCTATTCTTCCACTTTACCAAGTATTCCATATACTATTTTCCTCAACTGCTTCTGCCAATTCTTTGTTCCAAAATATGCTCAACTTCTTATGTTTTCTTCTTAGGATAATCATTTGAAACTACCATTTCTTCATCTAGTTCATGATACTCATACAAATGTGCAATGTTGAATATAGATGATATATCCATGTCATTAGGTAATTCAATGTCATAAGCATTTCTACTGTCAAACCTCCTTAATATCTTGCAAGGACCAAACTTCTTCTTTTTCAACTTTTCAAATGTTTAAATAGGAAATCTTCCTTTCTTCAAGTGTACCATTACTTCATCCACAATTGCAAAATTCTTATGTCTTCTTGATCTATCTACTTTAGCCTTGTATTTTTTTATTACTTTTCTCCAATTTATGCTTCACTTCATCATGCAATGTCTTCATGAACTCAAAAAACTCTTCTCCTTTAGCACTTCTCTTTTCTTCACCAACAATATCCTTCACATCTGATATACCTCTCAATTGTATGCCATTTACAATCTCAAAAGGTGGCTTTCTAGTACTCCTATTCACTAAATTATTGTATGCAAACTCTGCTTGTGCCAACATAGAATCCTAATTACTTGGTGTATCTCCACCTAAACATATCAAAAGATTACCCAAACTTCTATTTACAACCTCTGTATGTCCATCAATCTATGGGTGAAATGTGGAACTATACCTCAACTCAATGCCCAACTCTTTCCAAAGAGTTTTCAAAAAGTATCCAACAAATTTACTGTCTCAGTCAGAGATGATGTTTCTCAGTAGGCCATTGATGCAGGAGCATCCTGGGGGTAAGAGCAATCTTGCATCACCCAATTTTTTTTTTTTTTTTGTATTCAATAAGGGCTATTTTGTGCAGAGCTGCTATTTATGGAAAGTTACTATTTTTGGTAATTTTCATATGTGCTCAGAATGATCTGATTTCTTTCTTGGAGGTTCATTTTGGTCATATAAGTCTGCCAGTAAAGTTTCATTGCCAGATCAAGTGTATACTAGAAGATATTGAAGATTTTCGGTATTGGCAGCAGGGTACAGAAACTTTGAACTCAGTTTTGAAGGCTTTAGAGGCCCCAAATGAGGTCAAAAATTTGGGTGACAGATGCTTGCATTGATCAAGCCTATAAAGTGCTTCGTGGCATTTCCGAAATGGGGTTATAATAGCCGATCGGGTCAACAGGTGATGACTTATGGTCTTCGAAAGTTGGGCCACCTGAAATGGCAGAAAATAATTTTCTTCAAAATTTCTGTTCAGGTTTCAAAGGTTATCTTGAGCTGACTATGATGTAATAAAATGTAAAATAAAATAATTCTAAGTTTTGTCGGCCTTATTGGCTAAAATTCTGGAACCTTCCCAGGCGGTGAAAAATTGCCTATATAAGGAAGGTTGTATTATTGTCTTAGGCAGTTCAAAATAGTTCTGGATAGTAGATTTGGGTAATAGTTCGAGGCTTTGTCCTACAAAATATTGTAAGGGAATGCCCATGTGGCTTTGCATATTGTAATTCTGAAAGTTTGTAATTCCACATTTGTGGAGATAATAAGAAGCCAATTTTCTATTCTTGCATATTGTTGTTGTTTCTCTATTTCTGTTATGTGTTTGTGGTATTAAGGGAAGCACCCTTCATCAAGTGGTATCAGAGCAGGAGTTCTTGAGTGTGTAAATAGATCGCCAACTGTGAGGCAGTTTGCACCAAGATCGTGGTTAGGGTTTTAGTGCGCATCACGAAAATGCCTCCACGAAGAGAACGTGGTGGAAGAGCTGGTACTGTGACACCTGAGGTTAGAGAGCTGCAGAGACAAGTGTGAGCATTGCAAGAAGAGATTCATAGAGGAATGAATCTTAACATCAGAGACAAAAATGAGGATGAAGCCGAAGAAGAATATCAAGAAAGAGAAGCTGAAATTGTGAACCAGGAGGAAGAAAGACTTTTTCAGGTGATTTCCAAGATTGGGAAAAGACCTAAGATTGAGGTTCCCACATTTTCTAGAAATCTTAACCTAGAGGAATTGATCAACTGGATCAATGAATGTGATTAATATTTTGAGTATGAAGATGTTGAGGATCTTGATAGGGTCAAATTTGCAAAGGCCAGACTGAAAGGTCATGTGAAGATCTGGTGGCAAGAAATTCAATTGGAGTGAAATAGAAGAGGAAAAGATAAAATCACAAGATGGGATCGGATGGTGGATAAATTGAAGTGATAGTTCATTCCTGTTGATTATGAGCTTGACCTACTGAAGAAAATGTAGAGTTTGAAGCAAGCAGGAAGATCTATTCAGGAGTATACAGAGGATTTCTATCGAATTCTCATCAAAACAGGCCATGCAGAAGCTGATAAGGAGAAAGTTGCCCGATACCTTAATGGGTTAAGGCCAAGCATTCAGGAGGAGTTGAATCTAGTTTGAATGAACAGTATTGAGGAGGCATACCAGTTTGCCCTAAAAGTAGAGAAAAAGATAAACAAGAAGTTTGAGAGCAGACAAAATGGAAGAGGTTGTGGTGGAAGATCTGGTGGACGGTCATATGGTGGCCGAAATGAAGATTCGAAAAAGAAGGATGAAGCCAGTAGTAGTCAGAATCAGCGAGGAAATAATTCCAATCGCTTCCAGGATCAGAATAATAGAGATCAGAGAGGAAGAGGAAGAGGACAAGGATCTGGAAGAGGTGGTCTCGTGGAACATGTTTTCACTATGGAGAAGAAGGTCATAGGGCATTTGAATGTCCTTAGCACCAAGGCAGAATAGACACGAGAAATGAAGGCTAGGCTAGAGTTGCACATGTAGATGAAGATGCCAGATCATCAAATTCTGAAGATGCTGAAAGAGGAGAAACATTGATGAACAAAAGAGTCCTATTGAGTGGTGAGAATGAACCTGAGCAAAGGAGGAGCCTGTTTCAGACCAGGTGCAAATGTGAAGGTAAATGTTGTGATGTGATTATTGGTAGTGGAAGCATTGACAATTTGGTGTCAGAAGAGATGGTGACAAAGTTGAAGCTCAAGAGATAGAAACACCCACATCCATATCAAATTGCCTGGGTACAAAATGACCACAAGGTCATGGTTAATGAACAATGCCTGGTGAAGTTCAAGATTGGCGGATACCAAGATGAGGTATTGTGTGATATCATATCTATAGATGCATGTCATATGTTGCTGGGTAGACCATGGCAGTTTGACAGATGTGCTGTACATGATGGTCGTGTGAATACCTATTCCCTGACAAAGGATGGAGTGCGACATAAGCTAAAACCATTGAAGGAGACTGAAGAAAAGGTATGTGGTAATGCAAGGATAACTTTTGTTGATGGAAGAAATTTCCTAGATGGTATGAGGAATGAGCATGTATGTTTTGCTTTAATTCCAAAAGCTGGTAAGGAGGAAGTAGAAGATGTCCCTGTAGAAGTTGTAGATTTGTTGAATGAGGTTCAGGCTATTGTATCCAATAATGTGCTTGATGGATTACCACCAATTAGGAAGATTAGTCATCAGATGGACTTGATTCCAGGAGCGAGTTTGCTGAATAAGGTAGCACACAGAATGACACCTACAGAAAGTGAGGAGTTGAATAGACAAGTACATGAACTGTTACAGAAAGGATTGATCCATGAGAGTCTGAATCCCTATGCTGTACCAACGGTATTAGCACCAAAGAAGAATAGAGAATGGAGGATGTGTACAGATTCCAAAGTAATAAACAATATCACAATCAAGTACAGGTTTCCATTACCATAAATGGATGATATTATAGACTGTTTGAGTGGAGCTGTGTATTTCTCAAAGATAGATTTGAAGAATGGATATCATCAGATTTGGATCAGAGAAGGAGATGAATGGAAAACTACCTTCAAGACAAAGGAAGGACTATATGAGTGTTTAGTCATGCCTTTTGGGCTAACCAATGCACCGAGCACTTTCATGCAGCTCATGAACGAGGTTCTGAAAGAATTTCTGGGTCAGTTTGTCATTGTTTACCTAGATGATATTTTGATTTTTAGCAAGACATTGGAAGAACATATGATGCATATTCATATGGTATTTGAGAAGCTGAGAGAAGAGAAATTGTTGATTAATTTGAAGAAGTGCGGTTTTGTGAAGAAAGAGTTGGTGTATTTGGGGTTTGTAGTTTCAGGAGAAGGTCTAAAAATGGACCTAGAGAAGGTACAGGCTATCCTTGAATGGCCTACGCCAAGGAGTGCTACTGAGGTAAGATCTTTTCATGGTCTAGCTAGCTTTTACAGAAATTTTATCATAAATTTTAGCAGTATTTGTGGACCCTTGACTGAAACAATGAGAGGGGATAGAAAAAAGCTTAAGTGGACTAATGGGGCAGAAAAGAGTTTTCAATTGTTGAAACAAAAAGTTACAGAACAACCTGTTTTAGCACTTCCAGATTTTAATAAGGTGTTTCAAGTAGATTGTGATGCTAGTGGTACTATAATAGGAGCTATTATGAGCCAAGAAGGTAAACCTGTTGCTTATTTCAGTGAGAAGTTAAATGACGCCAAGAGGAAATATTCTATTTATGATCAAGAATTTTATGCTATAGTTCAGGCATTAAAGAAGTGGAGACATTATCTGCTTCCTAAGGAGTTTGTTTTGTATACTGATCATCAAGCTTTGCAATATTTGAACAGTCAAGGAAAGTTGAATCAAAGGCATTTGAAATGGGTTGAGTTTTTGTAGAGTTATACATTTGTTTTGAAACAGAGGAGTGGAAAGTCTAACAAGGTTGCAGATGCTCTTAGCAAAAGGAAACTATTGCTGACAGAAATGCAGATTGAAGTGATTGGGTTCAAGGAACTCAAGAATTTGTATCCAGAGGATCCTGATTTTGGTGAAGCTTGGAAAGCTTGTACGGAACCTGTTACTCTAGACAGGATGAAATGGTTGGATTTCATCATTTAAGATGATATGCTATTCAGAGGGAGTCAGTTGTGCATTCCATGAAGTTCTATGAGGGAGAATCTCATCAAGGAGAAGCATAGTGGAGGATTGGCTAGACATTTTGGTCATGATAAAACCCTTGGTTTGGTTAGTGAGAATTATTATTGGCCACAGTTGCAGCAAGATGTGAAGAAGTTTGTACAGAGTTGTAGAGTATGTCAGATGGCAAAAGGAGTGAAGTAGAATATAGGGTTGTATCAGCCATTACCCTATACCAGAGAAGCCTTGGGAGGATATTAGTATGGACTTTGTTCTTGGTTTACCGAGAACTCAGCGGGGACATGATTCAATTTTTGTGGTGGTTGATAGATTTTCGAAGATGGCACATTTCATTCCCTGCAAGAAGACTAATGATGCTGTTCATGTAGTAGAATTATTTTTCAGAGAAGTAGTGAGACTACATGGTTTGCCAAAGACCATAGTTTTAGATAGAGACACTAAGTTTGTTGGATATTTCTGGCATACGTTGTGGAAGAAGTTGAAGATAGATTTGAAGTTCAGTTCATCACATCATCCACAGACTGATGGACAGACAGAGGTGGTGAATAGAAGTTTGGGAAATTTGCTGAGATGTTTGGTTGGAGATAAGTCAACAGGATGGGATTTGATTTTACCACAGGTGGAATTTGCATACAATAATTTTGTCAACATGAGTACTGGTAAATCACCATTCTAGATTGTATATGGAAGTAGTCCATGAAATTCATCTGAATTGAGAAAGATAGATAAAGGAGAAATAAGTAGTGCTGAAGCTGAGGATTTTGTAGAGCACTTGAAGAACATCCATGAGGAGGTGAGGAAGCATATTACCAAGATGAACACATAGTATAAGGCTAAGGCAGATGAGAAAAGGAGGCATAAGAAATTTCAGGTTGGTGATGAAGTCATGGTTCATTTACGGAAGGAGCGGTTTCCAGTTGGTACATATAACAAGCTATAAATGAAGAAGTTTGGACCATGTAGGATACTGAAGAAAACATGATTCAGGGAACGCATATGAGGTAGAATTTCCTATTGAGCTAAATATTTCACCGATGTTTAACATTTCAGATCTGACAGAGTATCATGAAGGAGGTGTTGAAGATGAGATCATAGCAGTACAGTGGAGTATTCCAGCAACTAGTTCAGACACTAAGGAGATCGAAGACATACTGGATAGTCATGTTGGTAGAAGTACAAGGAATAGGACATATGAAGAGTATTTGGTCAAATGGAAAGGATGACCTGTTGAAGATTCATCATGGCTAACAAAGGAGGAGGTTAACCATCTTGGTTTTTCCTCTACACACCTTAGTCGTGACAGGGTCACTTCTCAAATTACCCTAGGTGTCTGATGCAGGAGCATCCTGGGGGTAAGAGCAATCTTGCATCACCCAAAAATATTTTGTTTTTGTATTCAATAAGGGCTATTTTGTGCAGAGCTGCTATTTATGGAAAGTTACTATTTTTGGTAATTTTTGTATGTGCTCAGAATGATCTGATTTCTTTCTTGGAGGTTCATTTTGGTCATATAAGTCTACCAGTAAATTTTCATTTCCAGATCAAGTGTATACTGGAAGATATTGAAGATTTTCGGTATTGGCAGCAGGGTAGAGAAACTTTGAACTCAATTTTGAAGGCTTTACAGGCCCTGAATGAGGTCAAAAATTTGGGTGACGGGTGCTTTCATAGGTCAAGCCTGTAGAGCGCTTCATGGCATTTTTGAAATGAGGTTATAATAGCCGATCGGGTCAACTGGTGATGACATGGTCTTCGGAAGTTGGGCCACCTGAAAATGGCAGAAAATAATTTTCTTCAAAATTTCTGTTCGGGTTTCAAAGGTTATCTTGAGTCGACTATGATGTAATAAAATGTAAAATAAAATAATTGTAAGTTTGGTCGGCCTTATTGGCTAAAATTTTGGAACCTTCCCAGGTGGTGGAAAATTGCCTATATAAGGAAGGCTGTATTATTGTCTTAGGCAGTTCAGAATAGTTCTGGGTAGTAGATCTGGGTAATAGTTCGAGGCTTTGTCCTATAGAATATTGTAAGGGAATGCCCATGTGGCTTTGCATATTGTAATTCTGAAAGTTTGTAATTCCACATTTGTGGAGATAATAAGAAGCCAATTTTTTGTTCTTGCATATTGTTGTTGTTTCTCTATTTCTGTTATGTGTTTGTGGTATTAAGGGAAGCACCCTTCATCAGCCATGCAATATGAAAATTTTCTTAAAGAAAAGATCATCTATATGCATTTCATCTGATGTCTTTCTACAAGGTATTAAATCTGGCATTTTATAAAATCTATCCACAACAACTAATATAGAATCATTACCTCTCACTGTCTTCGGTAAGCCAAGAACAAAATCCATATTGATATCAATCCAAGGTTTCTCAGGAATAGAAATCAGTGTATACAATCCAATATTTTGACTTACTCCCTTTACAACTTGACAAATTCCACAACTTCCCACAAATTTTTGAACATCTTTATACAATTATGGCCAAAATTATTTCTCCTTAAGAAAATTTAATGATTTATCAATCCAAAATGTCCAGCCAAACCACTACTATGTTTATCCTTTATCAAATTAGTTCTCATTGATCCTCTCAGTATACATAATTGAATACCTTTAAACAAAATACCCTTTCTGAATGAAATAATCTTCCCATTTAGTACTCGGTTGATCTGAATAGGTGCTCTAGACTTTCTCCATAGCTCAAAAAAATTAGGATCAATTTCATGCAAATCTTTCATGTCATCAAAACCAAGAACTTCAATTTTCATCTTTGTCATCAAAGATCTTCTTCTACTCAATGCATTAGCAACTCTATTAGTGATTCCACTCTTAAGATTTATCACAAATGTATAATTTTGCAAATACTCAACCCATTTCATATGTCTTTGATTCAACATATTCTATGTACCCAAATGTTGTAAAGCCTTATGATCAATATAAAACACAAATTCACTCAGTATCAAATAATGTCTCCATTTCTTTAGGGCTTGAACAATAGCATAGAACTCTTGATCATACAAAAAATATTTCCTTTTTGCATCATTCAACTTCTCACTAAAGAAAGCAACAACCTTCTTGACACAACACAACTCCTATTACAATACCACTTGCATCACATTCAACTTGAAATACATTATTGAAATCAAGCCATGCTAACATAGGTAATCCAACAACCTTCTACTTTAGAATCTCAAAACTTTTATCAGTGCCATGTGTCTACTTAAATTCCCTTTTATCTCATGTCATAGTCTCAGTCATAGCATTACAAATTGAACTAAGATTCCTAATGAACTTTTGATAAAAACTTGCCAAACCATTGAATAATCTTACCTCACTAGCATTATTTGGTGTAGGCCAATTCAAAATAGCTTTAACCTTTTCAAGATCTATCTTCAAACCATCAACTGAAATCCCAAATCCCAAATGCACAATCACTTCTTTCATGAAGGAATACTTTTTCAAATTAATTAGTAACTTTTCTTTTTTCAATCTCCACAATACCTGTCTAACATGCAACAAATATTCTTCTCTAGTCTTACTAAATATCAGAATATCATCTAGGTATACAATCACAAATTAACCCAAAAATTTCTTCAAAACTTCATTCATCAATCTCATAAAAGTACTCAGTGCATTAGTCAAACCAAAAGGCATAACCAACCACTCACACAAACCATCTCTTGTTTGAAAAGAAGTCTTTGACTCATCACCTTTTCTGATTCTAATTTGATGATATCCACTTTTCAAATCAATTTTGGTAAAATACTTTGCTCCAATCAAACTATCCATTATGTCATCCATTCTTGGTATAGGAAGCCTATATTTCACTATCATCTTGTTGATTGTTCTGGAATCAGTACACATTCACCATTCTCCATTCTTCTTACATGCCAATATAGCTAGTACTACAAAAGGACTCAATTTTTTTTGGATCAAACCTTTCTAAAATGATTCTTGAATCTGTCAGTTGAATTCCTCATTCTCAGTAGGGGGGGTGTCAACCAATGTTGTACCTTATTTAGTAAACTAGCTCCAGGGATAAGATCCATGCAATGATCAATGCTTCTCTTTGGTGGAAAACCATTAGGTACATTATAAAAAATGATCTCACTATACTCAGTGAGTATCTTATAAATCTCTTCAAGTATGCTATCATCTATTTTCTCACTTGGTTTGTTAGGAATCACAGTAAAACATACATCATTCTTCTTCAAATCCTTAACAAACTTTCTTCCTTCCATCAAAATTTTTTTCACAGATATACACACACTACTAATAGGTTCTTCAATCCAACACAACAAGATTTAATTTCTCCCATTAGCCCAAATAGTATATTTATACAATCTTCTGTCATATATAGCATGTCTATCATATTGCCAAGGTCTACCCAACAAAATATGACAAAAATCAATAGGCATGATATCACATAAAAAATTATCATGGTACTTTCCAATCTTCAAATTCACATAACATTGTTCACCTACCAATAATTTATGCTCATCCTTGATCTATGAAATATGATAGGGCTTCGGGTGTTTCAACCTTTCCAATTGCAACTTTGTAACCATTTCCCCAGATGCCAAATTATTTCAACTTCCACTATCAATGATTAGCTTCCAAACCTCATCATCAATTCGACATCTGGTCTTGAACAAACTTTTCCTTAATAGATCTTCCTTATTACTTTCACTCTAGAGTACTCTTCTTACCATCAAGTTCTTTTCCTTCTCAAGTTCATTCAATGAATCTTCTTGCACCAAAGCATTTCTACTACTACTGACCTTCTACTTACCTGTGTACACTCAAATGATCTTTGTCCTTCTTATCCACAATTGTAGCAAGTTCCTCATAATCCACTTCTTCTATAACCACCTCGGTGATTGTTGTGTCTTCCTCTAGATGAACTTTCACCTTTCCACTTGATCTTATCTTTATCCAAAAAAAATTTTCCTTGATCAAATCTATTGTTTTCACCATAAGATCTACCTCTTCCGCTTTGTCTTTTCTCATGTCTTTTGTTCAATTTCTCCTCAACTTTCAGGGAAAATTGATAGGCTTGTTCGATGCTCTCCCAACTTAACCAAACTAATATCTTTGTAGATGAAAACTCTCAACCCATTAAGGTATCTAGAAATTATTTCCACTTCATCTTCAGTATGTCTAGATCTGATATGTAACCTATATAATTCCTTAATATAGTCCTTTACCAAGCTATCTTTCTACCTCAAACTTTGCATTCACCTCACTAGGTTAAACTAATAATCACATGGTAAGAACTTTCCTTTCAACTTATTTACCATTTTTTTCCATATCTTAATTTTTTTCTTTGCCTTTCCTTTTTTGGTGCAACTGTAGATGCTCCCACCACAAGGATGCATGACCTTTCAACTTTGTGCTTGCAATCTTCACTTTCTTTTCATCAAGGACATTTTCATACTCAAAATACTTCTCTATCTTGGTGATCCAATCCACCATCTCATCTGAATCCAACTTTCCACTGTACTCAGGGGGATTAAAATATGGTGTAGAATTCAAATTTGTCAAAGATATCAACAATATTTTCTCTCCCTAATCCATCACAGGCGTAGGTTTTTCTTCACCTTGTTTCTCTTCAATTTCATCATCACTAACATCTTCAAGATGTCTTCCTCTACGTTGCGTTGTCTCAATAGCTTCTAACCTAGTAGTAAGTTGTCTCAACATGTTTGCGAATCCTAGATCTTCATCTTGCCTCCCACAACCATTGTGAAACCCTTTGCAATTACAGGCTAGATCACAATTTGCTACCCCACAACAAATCAACTAGGGTTTGACAAGAAGGAACCCTCAAACCTAGATTCACAACCTAGATCTAGATCTAAACCTTCTCTATGATACCACTTGATGCAAGGTGAAGCATGGATGAGGGCCCAAAGGCACACCATAATCCAAATGCTCCTTGCAGAGATCACACATGGAAGCAATTAGACAACAAGAGAGAGAATACAGAATAGATTCTTATATTTCATCAAATTGATTCATACATGCCAAGCTATAAGACCTTCTTGACTAGGGCCAGATACATCAATTCAATTAAAATAGTCTTCCAACATGTGAGGATTCAAAAACTATACTCTATCTTCTAACTACTAACTTACTATCAACCTGACTCCCCAAAAACTATAACCAATGAACACATTATATACAAGAGGCTATAGAACAAGTTGCCCTTCAGATCCACCATTAACAGAAGGAACAAACAAATCTAGGTCCACATGCTTCCCAATGACCAATACCAACATTAAATCTGTGACCACAATTAAAAAAATAAGTCAACCTCAATAGAAACCAAAAAATAAACAACTCAGTAAGCAAGGATAACAGACCACCAAGAAGGATAACCAAGCACTAGTAAAGATAATCGAGCACAAGGGAATTAACCAAGTGCCAAGAAATAGCTGACCAACTCAGCTAAAGAAGGAAACTAAGTAACTACTAAGAAAACTTGGTCAAAGAAGGAACCAAGCAACACAGACAAATTCAAACTTCTTTTTGGTGACACGGGATTGCCAAGGACTCAAGATGC
>BSBK01014983.1:2500-27500 GCA_027943335.1 Chamaecyparis obtusa | reverse complement strand
CATGGAAACCTAATATGGGAAAAACCACCAATGTAACTAGTTACTATTTTTCACTCTTCTGAAGTGATGCCCTCTTAGGAGCCAACCCAGTAAAAGGTTACAAAACACACTATTAGGTGTGACCTTGTTAGAGGATTTAATCAACCTGTTAGGAGTGGCCTTGTAAGAGGTCTTTGAACAATTCAATAGAACTGTCACCTTGTTAGAGGATTTACAAAATGGTTGTTAAACCAACTCGGTTAAGAGATTTTGAAATCAATGCTACAATGGTAAAAAAGTAACAATGAAATGACCTAAATAATGATGCAACTGAATTGCTAATTGAGATCTCTATTCTGCTTCACTAGATCCTTCCTGATCAAATAAATCTTTGCTGCACCTCAAGGATATCTAACCATCCTTCAAAATTCGCACATACCTTCCTTTAAAATGGTTTGCATGTTTGCTCACAAACTTCCACACTTGCACACTATTCTTTACACACTTTAATTTACCACTTGACCTTCTATATATATACCATTCATATTGTCAAGTTAGCACTAATAATCATTAACACTCATTACAACAGTCGGCTGGGATAAACAAACTTTATTTCTCAAATTAACAAAATCCTTTATTGGGCCGACCTTTCTCGGTAAATACTAATCTAGAAAAGATTTCCTTTGGTGACCGAGTGAACTCGGT
Organism: Chamaecyparis obtusa; assembly: GCA_027943335.1. NCBI lineage: Eukaryota > Viridiplantae > Streptophyta > Pinopsida > Cupressales > Cupressaceae > Chamaecyparis > Chamaecyparis obtusa. Next base: position 26,816 of record BSBK01014983.1, on the reverse strand, counting down.
AAACACTAAAATTTTGCAACATCCTTGGAGACTGAGTGAACTCAGTAAACACTAAATTTCCTTCGATAACCATGGAATCTCGGTTAACACTATTTTCTGCCATACTTTCCTTTGACACCCGAAAGATCTCGGTAGACACTAAAAACTACCTGCTAATTGACTAAGCTTGGCAGACACACAGAACTACTTAATGATATGACATTTGTGTGACATCAAAGACAACATGCAATTAGAAAATTGTATCCAATAGTCTCCCTCAGACAATTGTATCTAGAAATCTCCCTCTTTGGCATTGATGGCAACACAACATGTCATAGCACAATGAAATTTCATAGAAAACATAGAATAAGAAACATATCCTTAGCTTCATTCTAATTCTCATCTTCCTCAAACTTCTCTCTCTAACTGAAAAACTCTCCCTCTTAACTTTTCAAATTCTCCTTCTTAGAAATTTCTTGAAATGACAGTAAACTCTCCCTCTTTGACAACATATGCCAAAGACAACTCACACACTTCCAGTGAATACCAATGTACCTTAAGTACTGATTCATATGCAATGATTCCTTGACTATGCTACATCAACTGACTGATCTTCAACATGCTCTGGTTGATGCATCACTAAAACTTTATTTAGTGAGCTTCAGATAGGGGAATGACCCCTAACTTACCTCTTAGATACAAGAATGCATCCTTAGGTAGTGGCTTGGTGAATATATCTGCAATGTGTTCTTTTGTATGAACATATTCCAATCGGATTTCTTTGTCCTGCACCAATTCTTTGACAAAGTGATATTTAATAGCAATGTGCTTGGTCTGTTTGCCTGATCCAATCAGTTTTCCTTTTTCATCCAGAAGTCTTGCTTTTCCATTCATGAATTCAACTTTGAATCCAATTTTGATTAGTTGTGCTACACTAAGAAGATTATGTTTTATCCCTTCAACCCAATATGCATTATCACATATAAGTTCTTTGGTTAGTGAAATTCATCCTCTTCCTTTTATACAACAAGGTTCATTGTTTCCAAACCTTACACTACCACCATCATAGTCTTCAAAATGTTCAAACTTTATTTTATCAGCAGTCCATATGATGTGAACATCCACTGTCTATGATCTATGTATCATTTTTTCTTATATGAGAGATAAGTGTCATCTCATCTTCATCATCATCAGATTCATCTTTTACAGCAATGAAGACAATTTCTTCTTCATTATCATTAGAATCCTTAGCCAAAAAATATGTTTTCTTACCTTTATCCTTGAATGATTTGAAATTCTTATTGCCATTGTACTTGTGACCTTTCTTTTCATCCTTGCTTTGCTTGTTTGGGCACCTAGCTGCAATATGACCAATTTCTTCACATGAAAAATAGATTAAGGGATTTTTACCTTTGTATTTACCTCTACCTCTTTTATATTTCTTTTCAAGTAATGCTTCAATAACTTCAAGATCACTATCAGAACTTTTTTCTGATTCTTCTTCACTTTCTGATTGGATTTTCTTGCTCTTCTTGAGTGAAAGTTTGGCCTCAAATGTTGATTCAATATTTTTAGAAGTTGGAACATAGTTGTCATAGTTATCCAATTCAAAGGCTATCAATTTTCCAACTAAGGCATCCAAAGTTATATTGTGATTTTCTTCACATCTTCTTTCTTGAATAGCAGATACTCTTATTGCATAGATAGGGAGTAATGTTTTGAGAACCTTACTTATAACTATTTCATCATCAATTGTTCCTCCAGAAGCTCTGATTGCACTAACACTTGCCTTGATCCTTTCAACATATTTTGCAATGTTTTCATCTTCTCTCATTTTCATTTGATCAAATTGTCCTCTTAGGCTTTCTTCTTTGGCTCTCTTCACATTTTCATCACCACCATAAATTTTCTTTAGCTTGTTCCACATTGCATAAGCAGTTGTGTAGTATTTGATCTCATCAAATTCTTCATAGCTAAGAGTTGATGTAATGTCTATCATCATGGTGTTATGGTTCTTTTTCTCTGTAATGTCTTCAATAGATAATGTGACAATAGGAACTGTATATTCTTGATCAAGATATTTGCATCCTGAATCACCAATGGAAGCTAGATGAAGTCTCATGAGACCTTGCCATGATAAAAAGTTATCTTTGTTAAGCCTTAGAATTTCTTTCTTGTAGGACATCCTGATCTTTATCTTAGGTCCTTGAAACCCTTCCTGCAAGCACCAAAAGCTCTGATACCAATTGTTGTAAATATAGATGGAGTAACTGAGAGGGGGGTTGAATCAGTTAACCACAAAAATATTACCACAGATCACTTAGATGTCTTATTAAATCATTTGCTACTATTACTTGGTAAATATATAGAGAAATGATGTAACTCAGTTATTGCAGTGAGTATTAATTATAACTGTTCCTAAGCATTCATCAGTGATTAACATGTATGCATAAAGAAAATAACATGAACACAAGAGACATCAGATTTAACGTGGAAACCCAATATGGGAAAAACCACCAATGTAACTAGTTACTATTTTTCACTCTTTTGAAGTGATGCCCTGTTAGGAGCCAACCCGATAAAAGGTTACAAAACACACTATTAGGTGTGACATTGTTAGAGGATTTAATCACCCTGTTAGGAGTGGCCTTGTAAGAGGTCTTTTAACAATTCAATAGAACTATCACCTTGTTAGAGGATTTACAAAATGGCTGTTAAACCAACTTGGTTAAGAGATTTTGAAATCACTGCTACAATGGTAAGAAAGTAACAATGAAATGACCTAAATAATGATGCAACTGAATTGTTGATTCAGATCTTTGTTCTGCTTCACTATATCCTTCCTGATCGAATAAATCTTTTCTACACCTCAAGGATATCTAACCATCCTTCAAAATTCGCACATACCTTCCTTCAAAATGATTTGCATGTTCGCTCACAAACTTCCACACTTGCACACTTTAATTTACCACTTGACCTTCTATATATTTACCATTCAGATTTTCAAGTCAGCACTAATAATCATTAACACTCATTACAACAGTTGACTGGGATAAACAAACTTTATTTCTTAAATTAACAAAATCCTTAATTGGGCCGACCTTTCTTGGTAAATACTAATCTAGAAAAGATTTCCTTCGGTGACCGAGTGAACTCGGTAAACACTACGAATTCTGCAACATCCTTTGGAGACCAAGTGAACTTGATAAACACTAACTTTCCTTCGATAACCATAGAAGCTCGGTTAACACTATTTTTTGCCATACTTTCCTTTGATGCCCGAAAGATCTTGGTAGACACTAAAAACTGCCTGCTGACCGACTGAGCTCGGTAGACACACAGAACTGTTTAATGATATGACATTTTTGTGACATCAAAGACAACACACAATTAGACAATTGTATCCAGTAGTCTCCCTCAGATAATTGTATCCAACACTTATTTCTCTTAAGCATTCCCTTTTTCTGATAGGTTACATGGATTAAATAGGGATTAATGATTATAAATACAAGGCATAATCAACTCCTTGATTCCCTCAACAAACATTAAATCCTACATAGAAGTTGACCAAAATGGTTTATCTTGATGTTTGTGCTATAAAAAATACATATGTCAAAATTTTCTTGCTCGGCATATGAAGTCTTTGATGCTAAGCATTTAGTGTTCTTCATATACTTGTGCATGATACTAACTCTTCTATACAACTCGACATAAACTTCTCAATGACTACTAAAGTACTCGATGACCTTTGACTTGCTCAATAGTAACTACTACTTGGTAACTATACAAAATAAAAGTCTAAGGATAATTTGGCCTTTACAAGATGGCTTGGTCACAATGATTTGCCTAGAAAATGACTAAGTGCTAGACAATAATAGATAACAAAAATTAGGGATCAACAAGAACATGTACACGTAATGTAAAGTTATAGAAGCTCAAGTAAACAAGTTGAATATCAAATGTATGTACTTTGAAGTTCATGTTGTTAGATTGCATGCGTCACACATGCTCTTCCTCCATCATGCTCTCCTTTTCCATGTCCACTTTCAAAGAAGTTCCAAAGAAAATTAACATTGTGTCTAGCATGTTGCATGGCTAACCAATTAAAGGCTTTTGCAGACTTAAATTGACCTACAATTTAAATTTAAAAAAATGTACACGCACATGAAAATTTAACTTATATATATATATATATATATATATATATATATATATATATATATATATATATATATATATATATATACAGATATATATATATACATATATATATATATATACATATATATATATATACATATATACATACATATATACATACATATATATATATCTATATATATCTATATATCTATCTATATATATATATCTATATATCTATCTATATATATATATATATATATATATATATATATATATATATATATATATATATATATATATATATATATATATATATATATATATATATATATATATATATATATATATATATATATTGTAGACAAGGCTTTTGAGGATACGTGTATCTGTTTTGAAAGGCTCAAATCAATCAAACATTAAGATTTTAATCTAACATGAAATCAATCCAAAACAAGGAAACTATAAGCTAAGCCACCTCAGATTGAGCTAAAACAGGTGCACCCAAGCACTACTTGATTTGCTCTTGCTTCAGGGGATGTGGGTGTGCTCTCTAAGCACTTGGTGCATATTCTAATGCATGTTAAGATGTATTGAGATTCATGAACACCCTAAAAATGGCACAATATTGGGTACAACACCCAAAATTGCCCCTAAAGCTTCAAGAACTCAAGATTTATGCAACTAGTATGATTAAGTAGATTTTAGAACCCAAAATAGATGTGAGAATGATGCATAAACAAGAATTAAACTAAGTTAATCCATTAGTTCTATGCTAAGATGTGAGCTAAAAATGCTTGAAAATGATTAAAACTAACAATTAGTATGAAAGCTAAATGATTTAGAGTTATTCTAGCATTATAACATTGCTTGAAATAAAAGGTGAATGGTTGTTTTGCTCTTAGAAATGAGGAGTATTTATAAGGTTTTGGGAAGGAGGAATGAGTGGCCAGGATCAAAATCCTTAAGAGAGGCCAAGATTCATTCAAAGGGGAGCACATGGATTGTGCTAGTTCAGGGCCACCTCCTTGTGACAAGTGTCACAAGGGCATTGGGTTGAAAGATGGGAGGGATGTCCATAATTTTGGAAATGTGCCTAAGGTCAAAGGGTGTAAGAAAGGGGTGACAGGCTTCTTAAATGCATCATAAATGCATGTAAGAGGGATAACGAGGCTTTAAATGTATTTAATGCATGTAAGAGGGATAAGGAGGCTTTAAATGCATTTAATGCATGTAAGAAAAGTTTCTAGAAGTTTGTTGACTTTCGGTTAAGCTTAGGAGTTGGCTAACCTTGTTTAGGGAATGTGACAAGGTTAGGGGGGATTAGGATTAGGGGGACAAGGATAAAGACTTTCTAGAAGAGTCTAGAACTTCCTTAGGATAAATATAGATTTTAGGAAATAAATAAAGATTTATTTATTTCCATGGTTTAGGTTTGAGAATATTTATTAAAAATGAATTTAATAAATATGAGGATTAAATATTTAATCTTAATTAAATATTTTGGGTTGGGATTAGGGTTAGGAAATGATGGGAATAGTCTTTAATCAAAATTAAAGAAGGATTAGAAGATTCTGGAAGAGGTTAGTGGTCTTAAGGAAATTGGCCAAGTTTTGGGCAAAAAATAAATTAATTATTTATTTTGAGATTTTTGGTCAATTTATTAATTAAATAATTAATAAATAGGGGAATAATGTTTAAATAAGATTTACACATTTTTGGGAGGGATTTCTTAATTAAATATTTTTAATTAAGATAAAGGGATTTAATGGCATAAAAATAAATTAATTAATTAAATAAATAATTAATTAATAAATGATGATGTCATCAAGAATTTTTCAGAAAATAAAAATACTTTATTTTCTAAAGGATTTTTAGGTGTCTACATTTTGCCCCTCTTTGATGTGATGCCACAAGTGGCATGGCGTCAAAGACAAGAAAAAAAGATGCCCAAGGCTAGAATTTAGAGGAATGATGGGTTGTACCCCCTCAAGAAAATAACACAAGGAGTAAACGTTGTGGAATTTTTTTGAAAGGAAATAGAGAAGGAAGGACCTAGGAAGAAGGGGATAATAAATAACCAAACTTCCAAGAGCAAAGAGGGATGAATGCAAGATGAGATGGAATGCAGAATGCAACATGCAGCTATATGAAAAGGCAAGATGCAAGATTAATCTAGATGATGCAAGATGCAGGGGATTGGGGGAAGCTCCAAGTGCAAATGTGGAGAGCACAACCTAGTTTAATATAGCAATGCTAGAGACCTACCAAGGATAATAGGATCACAAAGCCTTGTCACCAGTGTTGCATAGGACTGATGCTAAAAAGACACGCAGGGTTTCCCCAGCATCACACATGATCTTAAGAGGAAGCATGGTAGGAACGATGCTGGAGAAACCACAAACAAACAACATTTCCCAAGTGTACCATGTAACCCAAAAAATCACATGTGAACCGTGCAAGGGTCACATTTGACTGACTCATGGGCAAAATAAAAAAATCAAAAGGCCTTGCCCTAGATTATCCTCATTCGCAGTGCACCATGATATAAAGGATCGTGGTGACTGTGAGTAGAGAACAACGAGAAGCCATAAAAGATTAACAAGATCCAAAGGACAAAATCCAAGACCAAAATGAGAATTCCAAAAGGACATCCTTTTCCAAGGAGAGAGATTTGATGTGACAGATTGGATTGATGGTGGGAAGATTGGTCTGAACGTGTGGAAGGATGCATCGACATAGACCTGGTGTGATTGGTGGAAGATTGGATCTGATAGGAGTAAGGATACATCCTCAAGGACCCACTGATTGATGGGAGAATGAGTGTTGTTGGGTGCTGGGCAAATGATGAAGTCAAAGAATAAACACTGGGATCAAGAATAGTCAATAATTGATGTTGTTGAAGTACAAGGTGGGTAGGACAAAGTGTTCTAATCAAATGTGGTGGTAGGACTAACAAGGACTATGTACAACAAGACACGAGGATATGTACAACAGATGGGAAAAGATATACAATGGATATGGACAGAAGCTTAGGATTGGGGATAGGAAGATCTCACTATACAGGAGATACAGGAAGGATCACACTATACAGGATATATAGGAAGGATCACACTATACAGGATATACAAGATATGGTACAAGATATGTGCAAGATATGGGCAAGATAGGGTACAAGATATGGTATAGGTGGGATTGTGGATTTTCTTGAGGATTATGAAAAGAGGAATGTGGGGGGATGGTGGATGGGGATGGGGATGGGAGAAAAAGGACTGAGATGCTAGGATGGGGGGATGGGAGTTTGATAGATAATGACTTGGTCCACTATGTATGGCACCTGTTTGCCAGGTTTTCACCAACATACTTGTCCAAGGCACTTGAATTGCCAAGTTTTCACCATTGGATGATTATTTTTCTTTTTCTTTTTCTTTTTTTCTTTTTTTGTATTTTTTTGCTTTTTCCAATTTTTATGGATTTTCTGAATATGTAGGATCTGGTTCAAGCATAGAACCTCTTCAGATGTATGATGTTGATTGGATCATTCAAAGGCTCACCTTATGGTGTAGATAGCTGATAAGCTCCAGAGTAGAAGCATGTTGTGACAATATAGGGGCCCAACCAAGTAGGCTCAAACTTGCCTTTCCTTTCTCTGTTTGCTTGGACTTTCTAATTTTGTTTGAGGACCATGTGACCAACCTGGAACTGTCTAGGATGAACCTTCTTGTTATAACTCCTTTTGAGTCAATTTTGGTATGCAACCAAGTGATCATATGCTTGCTATCTTTTTTCATCTAATAGGTCTAGCTGTGTGAGATGAGCCACATGATAATCTTCATCAATGGTGTAGTTCATCATGGAGACTCACAATGATGGGAGATCAACCTCAATTGGCAGAATGACTTCGGCACCATATACAAGGGAATATGGGCTGGTGCCTGTGGGAGTGCGATAAGATGTATGGTAGGCCCAAAGGGTGAGATTGATTTGGAGGTGCCAGTCACGACCAGAATCATTGACAACCTTCTTGAGGATTTTCAAGATAGTTTTGTTGGTTGCCTCAGCCTGGCCATTTCCTTGAGGGAAATATGGACTAGAGAAATGATGATGGATGTGGAGTCTGGCACACAGATCATCCAAAGGATGGTTTTCAAAAGGTGTTCCATGGTCTGTGAAGATGGTAGATGGTATGCCGAAGCGACAAATGATATGGTAAAGGATGAACTTGGATATTTGAATGCTAGTAGTTAGGGTGAGTAGAATCACTTCAACCCATTTGGAAAAGTACTCTGTGGTAGTTATTATGTACTTGTGTCCATCCGAGGAAAGGGGAGTGATTAAGCTAACAAGGTCAAAGCCCCAACATGAAAATGGCCAAGGTGGCATAATGGGCTGCAAGTCTTGTGCTGGTGCATGAGTCAAATTTTCATGCTGCTGACATGGTAAACATTTTTTGACAAACTCACAAGCATCATGTTCCATGGTTGGCCAATAATACCCAAATCGAAGCAACTACTTAGCTAGAACCATGCCACTCATGTGGGCACTGTGAATTCTACTATGGACCTCTTGTAAAGCTAGGATGGCCTCATTTGAATCTAAACACCTAGAGAGGATATTGTGATACCCTCGATGATAAATGGTGTTGGCTACAAGAGTGTAGTGGGAAGCTCTGTGAATAAGGTTTTGGCATTGGTTATTAGTGAGATGGGGAGATATGATACCATTCTTTAGATATGCATGGATGTTGTGGTACCACAGGGACTGAGGACCAACCAAGACACACACCATTTCTGCATCGGCATTCTCATAAGCTGGTGTATGTAGCTGCTCGACTAGGAATTCATATTGTGATGCGTCACGATGGATTTCTAACAAAGATCCAATAGTTACCATTGCATCTGCTACTTTGTTCTGAAGTTTGGGTATCTATGTGAATTGTAGATTCAAGAAATGCTCTTTCAATCTATCCACTAGTTCTTTGTAGGGTAGCAGCTTGTCATCCTTCATCTGATATTCATCTAGGACTTGCTTGATAATCAACTGTGAATCTCCAAACACTTTCAGTTCTGTGATATTCCACTGAATGGCTATTTTGAGACCTGAGATGAGTGCCTCATATTCTGCAATGTTATTGGTACATAAAATCCCAACTTGAATGACTTTGGGATGTAGTCACCTTGAGCTGTGACAAATAGGATTCCTGCCCCTGATCCATGTAATGTGTAGGAGCCACCAAAGTATAGCTTCCACATGGGTTGTTCTTCGATCATACATAAGTGTTCATCAAGGAATTCCATAATTAGGGGATAAGCATCCACCAGTGGTGCCTCTACTAGCTGATCGGCAATGACTTGCCCTTTGATTGCTTTTTGATCTATGTACTAGATATCAAACTCGCTAAGTAACATGACCCATTTTTCCATACGACCTATGAGAGTTGTCCTTGATAACAAATATTTGAGGGGATCTACTTTTGAAATGAGCCTAATTGTGTGATTGAGCATGTAGTGTCTAAGCTTTTGAGTGGCAAAGACCACTGCGAGGCATGCTTTTTCCATAGGTGAGTAATTAACCTCATAGCTGATGAGAGTTTGACTGATGTAGTAGATGGCTCTCTCTTTGTTTTCATCATCATGTTGAGCTAAGAGTGCCCCCATTGTTGTAGTGGTTGTCAAGATGTAGAGTATGAGAGGGCATCCTAGAACTGGTGGTACTAGGATTATAGAGTTGGCTAGATACTCCTTGAGTTTATCAAAGCTTCTCTGACATATGGGATCCCATTTGAAGCTTGTGTCTTTGCATAAGAGATGCGTAAAAGGTTGGCACTTGTCTGCTAGTTGAGAAATGAACTAAAACACTAACTGAAGCTTTCCTTGTAGGCTTCTGAGCTATTTGAGTGTTCTTGGTTGAGGCATTTCTATTATTGCTTTGACCTTCTTAGGGTTGATCTCTACACCTCGTCATGATACTATGAAACCTAGAAGCTTTCCAGATGTAACACCAAAGACACATTTCTTTGGATTGAGCTTTAACCCATAGTGCTGCAAGTGATCAAACACACTCTCAAGAATGTCAAGGTGTTCATGGCATGTCTTTGATTTTGCAAGAATATCACCCACATAGTCTTCTAAGATCTTGTGGATCATGTCATGGAAGATTGCTGTCATCACTCTTTGATATGTGGCTCCCGCATTCTTTAGCCCAAATGGCATCATGTTGTAGTAGAAGGTACCCCATGGAGTTGTGAATGTTGTTTTATGTTGATCTACTTCTGCTATATGAATCTGATTTTAGCCTGAAAAACCATCCATTAGTGACAGCATTTCATGACCTGTTGTAAGATCTACAATCATGTCTATATTTGGTAGTGGGAAATCATCTTTAGTACATGCCTTGTTTAGGTCCCTTAAATCTATGCATATTCTGATGTCGCCTGAAGGATTTGTGATAGGCACCATGTTAGAGATCCAATCAGAGTAATCTATAGCTCTGATAATCTTGGCTTGGAGGAGTTTTTCAAGCTTTTCTTTGACTAATAAGGCAACTTTTGGATGCATTTTTCTCAGCTTCTACTTTACTGGCTTGACATTAGGATCCACTTCTAGATGATGGATGACAAGATTAGGATCAAGCCCAGGCATGTGTACATATGACCATGAAAAATTTATGATTGATTCTCTAAGGAGTGCAATTAAAGCCATTTCTTCACCTTCTGTCATGTTGGCCGCAATGTAGGTGATCCTTGGACATTCCTCTGTACCCAAGTTGACTAGCTTGGTTTCTTCTATGATGATAGGTGACTTCTCTAGTCTATAATCCTAGATGGGAGGAAGAGGCAAGTCTTCATCTTCTAGCACTTGAATTTCCAAGTTTTCACTAGAAGATACGCTCTTTATTTTTACTATTTTGGAATCAGAATGGGCCCCAGAAGGGTTTTCACATAAAGACTCATGTTTTAATTTTTCTATTTCTCTTTTGCAGCTAAAGCTTGCCTCCTCCCCAAAGTATCCTTCTGGGTCAAGCTTATAGATGTGAGTTGACTCTGAATTGGGAACTGATTGTGGACCTGATGCCCCCATGAATTCTAGGAGTGCTTCCATGCTTTGGAACTCATCGATGTGTGCAATGCTTGGTTGGTTCCAATCTATGAGTTGAGGGTGAATGAGGGGAAGTTCTATGAAATTGATGGCAAGTTGTTGGAGGATAGAAGTCCCCAAAAGGGTGTCATCATCAAAGATATTGTCATAGGATCTGATTTCTTTCTCTTCAGGGATATCTTTGATTTCTATGAGGTTGTCTTGGCTATTCAAGAGGGGAATGCTAGTCATGTTGGTGCACCCAATTATGGTATTGGGCCCTTGTATATGTAGGCAAGGGGTATTAAAGCCAAGACCCTGATGTTGTGGGTTTTTGGATGCTACAATTGGGTCTTTGCTTCTACCTTCTTGTGGTCCTAGACCACCACCTTTGTAGTTCCACTGCTCAGTAGTGTACTTGTGTGATTATGGGTATTTATCTTTGAAGTAGCCAACGAGTTGAGTGTTAGGTGGTGGGGGATCTTTGTACAACCACCTATTAATGTCAGGATCCATTTCTTGACTGTTTAATGTGCCATGGGATTCAAAAGTCATAGGTCCCATTCTCTTGATTTCATGATGCTCTTCAATAGGCTTGCTTTGGTGACTCAGGTGCCCTTGAGTATGTGGATCATGTGGGAGGGCCCGTACAACAAATGCATCATGTAGGCTATATTCACCACAGCCCTAGTTATTGATCTTGACAGAAGAGAGGGTGGAGGTGACAATGGTTTTTGGATAGCAATAGGATTGGGATGAGCTGGCAATAGAAGTACCAATGTCAGTTCCAGGACAATGAGTGGAGTGAGGGAATGATGCTTCCATTGCATGACAGTATGCAAAGGGTTGGGGATCAGCATGGATGGTAACCTCAGTGCCTTGATGTAGAAATTTGATGCGCTGATGGTACATGGATGATACAACCTTGATGGAATGAAACCATGGTCAGCCAAGGAGGATATTGAATGGTAGGTCAAGATCAACAACATTGTTAGGCCATTTTTCTGTGATAGCAAAATTCCTTTAGAAATGGCCTTTTCCCTGCAAGTTTTTGTTGAGTGTCCTATCATGCCTACAATCATAGTTTTGATGTACGATGAAGATCCATAATTTTTCATGGTGTGCACCCTTACCCTTGTGCTCTTTATTGTGTCACCTAGCTCTAGTCCAAATCACATCTCCTAATTCACAAAATCCAGGGAGATATCCAAGTTTTAAGGTTTGGAGGAAAATATTTTTAGAATCTGCCACAGTGTCAAAAACCCACAATGTTTTTGAAAATCCATGGTGTTTTCAGTCTGTGTGAAAACCCTCATTATTTTTGACCTTGTGCCTTCCAGCTTTTGTGTGCTTATCTTGTGGTGTCAAAAACCTTGTGTGTTTTTGATCTTTTCTATCGAAAACCCTGTGTGTTTTTGACCTCACAGTTTCCTGTTTGCTGGCATTCCCTAACTATGCAGGTGTGATGGATGGTGGGCTTGGGTTTTCAAAGGTTTCAAAACAATTGGTTGTCACATGATCGCATGTCAAAAAATTTTGACGTTCGACTAGTTCCTTCCTTGCACGTGGGGCTCATTGGTGGGGAGGCAGTGGTCCCATTGGCAGTGATGTGGCAGCCTGGGGTTGGTTGTCGCATGGTTGCATGTCAAAATTTTCTAACATACAATCATGTGATTGGTTGACATGTGTCCCTGAGGCCCGGTGATAGGTGGTGAAGTGGTGTCTTCCAGATGCTGGGGTGGCAATATTCTATTAGATGTGGGGTAGAGATGTGGGCCCAATTGTCAGATCCCTTTCAATCCTACAGTTGCCACATGACAGCAAGGAATATTCTTTCCCCTTGTGATCATGCGACAATCATCCGATCTTGCAGTGTTTAAAAGGGTTGACGGGTGGTGGGTCTATTTTCCAGGAGATGCTAATGCACGTGATTTTTATTGGCCAGCAGGTGCTAAGGTGGATACATGTGGTGGGTCTGATACTTAAGGGTAAGCAATGATTGCAGCATTGGTGGATTGTCACATGATCGCATAGCCTGTCTCTTGGCTATGCGATCATGTGACAACTCTTTGGATGTCGTGGTTGCAGAGTTAAAGGTGGGTCTGTGGTACCCGTATTGCCGAGATGTTAGGTTTTGATTGGCTGCTTGCTGGTGAGGTGGCCAAAGAATTTTCAAAGGGGCCCGTGACTATTGTGGATTAAATATAGGCCGCTTGATTTGTCGAGAAGAGGAAGGATCTACGGTGGTGTTTTAAAATTTGTTGGCTAGCCATTGGTGCTTGATTTCACATGATTGTAGGGTTTTTTGCAGAGAATTTCCTGCAACTTGGAGGTATCAAAATTGAATGCTTTAGTGGCTAGATTTGATTGGTTTGGTGGTGATTGCATGTTGTGGCTTGATCCCTATCTTGTATGTGTTAACTCCTCGGTGGGGTTAGGTGTTTTTGAATTTTTGAGTTTGAAATGATCATTGTGCTTGCATTGTAACCCTGGTATAAAGGGATTTTTATGATCATTCGAGGTCATTGGGAGTTGGTTTTCAAAATTTTTTGGTTGTGAGTCTTCTACCCAGTCTGAATTGTAATTACTTGTTTTGGTATATTTTGACAACAGAAAGAAAATTATAGGTCTAAGCTATAGTTTGCAAGCATGGTTCCTTTGGATTGATTGTATGCACTAGAGGATTCTTCATACTTAATGCAGGCACATGATTCTTATCTCTCCCTTGTGTCAATGTAGATAAATTTTAAACTTTCTAGTTCATTGCATAACCATTTTATGTATATGCCTTCATTCTTGAGTTCTAATCCAGGATTAGATGAAATGATACTCTAGATCGGACATAGATTTATCTCTTGTCTATGTAGGGATATTTTGTAAGTAGTAAAGGAGATTGTAAATGTGTTTATGGCTTTGAATCTTAGATATATTCTAGCGTGTGTGTGTAGTCTATCTAAGAAACCTTTCCCAATGGATGAGGCACTGGCCTAGATAAGTATTTCCTTGTTGACATGTCCTTATCGAGGTTGTTATGATTCAAACACATGAAATTAAGAACCATCCTTACATTTTCAGTATTTGGTTGTGTAAGGTTCCACCCCATAGTAATGGAGAGTCAATGAGTGTGTGGTTAACACTTAGTACTTTCTTCCTATCCTATTATCTATTATTCAAACCCAGTTCTTGGTGTATGAATTATATTTTATACTAGGTTAGGTGCACCCACCTTTGTTTTGCAGAGGCAAAAGTAGAAGAGGGCATATTAAGTCCCTATAGTTGGTCCAGTTGCCTTGCAGAGCTCCCATAATTGGAACTAACCATTCCTAATATCAGTCTCAAGGTACATTGGTAGCCTATTAGAGCATAAGCATCATTTTGGACACCAACAAACATGACAAATGGTATCTTGTGTTGCTGGGCCTAGCTGAATAGGCAAAGTAATGGTACCTTCAGAGGTATGCTCCAAGTTGTCATAGGCTTTGATAGTGATTACTTCATGTCCTATATCAACCTGGGTGAACCCATTCTACTGAATGAATTTCAAAGTACACAAGTTCAGGGCCGAGCCATTATCTATTAAGACCCATTTGATGGCAAAGTCTCTAACCATGACGACGATGCAAAGAGGGAGAGTATGGTCAGGTGCAATGTTTGGCATGTCAGATGTTTTGAAGGATAAAGCACAAGCTGCGGATAGATGTCTCACAAGGGTCTCAAACTAGGTGGTGTTAATGTCTATGGGGACATGTCCTTCTTTGAGAGCTCGATCAAGGATCTCTTGATGGAGAGGTGAAGTGCGGAGAAGGTCCAAGATGGATATTTGGTTTGGTGTGTTCCCAAGCTATTCTATGAGGTTATATTGTGCATTGTGTGCATTGTGTACTAGCCTTGGACGGGCACCAGCAACAGTGATCCAGCCTCTGTGGGTAGTAACAACACATTGACGATCCGCTCCTCTAACATGGATGGCATTCACTATGGGATCAACTTGGGTTATACATCCAACAAATTTATCATAATTGATGTAGGTAGTAGTGTGATCTTCTTTCTTTCCCTTGCCATGATTTTGGGAATGATTGGTATTAGTTTGGTTGTTCCCAACATTGTGTTGTGGGAACACATTCTGATAAATTTGCAAATTGGTATTTGGTGAGGCTTGAGAAGGTGTATCTACTTGGATCTCCTTTTGGTCAATGAGATCTTGGATATAGTTTTTGAGTCTCATACACTTCAGGGTAGTGTGTCCTTTGACATGATGATAATCATAGTACTCATGATCTTTGTACCAATCGGGCTTGGGAGTGGTATCATCAACTGGCTGGATTGGTGGAAATGTGATCAAGTTGGCCTTGGCCATTCGGTGAAAGATAACATCCAAAGGTTCACCCAGTGGTGTGAAGGTCTTCCTTGGATTGTTCTAAGCTTTGGGCTTGTGTTGTTTGGGAGCAAGATTAATGACATTGACCTGATTGTTTGGATTACCTTGATAAGCTTGATGGGCTTGCTACTGATTATTCTGAGAATGATATTGTTGTGTGGGTTGCTGATGGACTTGAGGAGGTTTCTGCTAGATGGGTGCTTGTTGTTATTGGTATGCAGGAGTTGATGGAGGACTAGCCATGAGAAATTGGACATGCTTGGTATCAGTGGCTCCATCAGTAACAATGTTCTTATTACGATTCCAGTAACGGGATTTTTCATTGTTGGGTTTTGGGGCATCATTTTTGAAGTGTCAGATTGTGCCGTCATCTAGGAGGGCATTTTCAATACCTATCCCCTTGCTCTTGATATCTTGATAGGTTTGGAGATAATTCATCCTCATGAAGTGGGATAGCTTAGGATGTAGATTATCAATAAAAATTTTGATCAAATGTTTTTCAAGTGGCTGGTATGATAACTTGGTGGTAAGGTTCTGCCATCATTGCAAGTATTATGATAGGCTTTCTCCTTCTTTCTATTTTGAGTTGCAGAGATCTAACAAGGTCAACTCATTCTCAACATTGTGGGCATAGTGGGAAATGAACTTCTCAGAAAGTTAAGAAAAGGTTGTGATAGTCCCACATGGTATTTTGTAGAACCATTCAACAATAGTTCCTCCCAAGCTTTTGGAGAATAGGCATAAGAGATAGTTATCACTGTAAGCTACTTCTTGGCATGCCATATAGAATTCTTTAATATGGTTGACTGGATCTCCTTTCCCTCAATATTTATCAAATTTAGGTGTCTCAAAGTGCTTGGGGAAAGGTATAGCGGCAATGGATTGGTCAAACACATAAGGACACACCTCTTCAAACTTGTAGGTTTTGTTCTCAGTATCAGTTTGAAGCTCCTTAAGAGTGTTCTTCATGGCTTCCCACTTGGTATTGATCGGTGTTTGAGTGGGTGCTCCTATTTGAGATGGGTATTGTGGAGTGGGATATGGAGATGATACAGTGGGATAGGTGGATTGGAGGGGATTTTGGAGTAATGTTTGCTGGGGATATTATTGATGTAGCACAGGGGGATATTGTGATGGAGGATATGAGACTACTTGCTGGTGTTGTGGGAAGACAGGGACTTGCTGCTGTAACTAATAGGAGGAAACTTATTGTTGTTGGGGAATGATGGAGGTTTTTTGCTATGACTGGAAGTATGGTTGCTGCGGGGGTGGCTGGTGGAATGATGCAACTTGTTGATAAGATGGTCCTTGCTGAGCTTGGCTCTGTGGTTGACCGATATAGGTCAAGTGCATTCCCGCATTGCTTAAGGGTGGAGCTGATGTAGTGAAGATTGAAGCAAAGGGTGGCTGGTCAAGATAAATTGCAAAATGGGAGGAACTTTGCTGCTAAGGTGGAGGAATTTTCTGAAAACCACTGGGTGTTGGGAATGGATAGCTTGTGAAGGATGAAGCTAGTGGAGGTTGAGATGGTTGTTGCTATGCTACTTGTGAGAAGGTGGCTTGTTGGTTTGCAAACACGGATGTAGGAGAGTGAGTTGGTATTCCAAAGGCTTTCATGTCTTCTTGAGTGAGACCCCAATGAGAACCAGTGTGAGGTGGGAATTGTGCTGCAGTGGATGCCTGGAAGGTAGATGTAATGGGAGTTTGGGATATGAATGGTGGATTGGAAAAGCCCATGGAAGGCATTCCTATGGTGAAGGAATTTTGTTGGGCTTGTGCCTGGGTAGATGCTTGCTGGGGGGAGAATGAAGAGGAAGCTTGTGTTCCCCATGAAAAAGGTGATGTGGAAGTTTGCTAATTTTGAAAGGGGAATGATCGCACTACCCCCGGAGTAGATGATGTAGAGGTTTGCTGGGTGAAAGAGGGAAATGATTGTGTTGACCCCTGAAATGATGGTGTGGATGTTGAAGCTTGGGGATTGAAAGGAAAAGATGATTGCATCCCTCCTGGCACAAAAGGTGTGGATGTGGAAGCTTGTGAAGTGAAGGGAAGGATGATTGCATCCCTCCTGGAGTGAAAGGTGTTGCTTGGCCTATGGAAGATGGTGGAACTTCTTGTGCAAAGGTTTTTGTAAGAGGTGGGATTTGATTCAAGGACAAGCGTTGGATTTGTGCAAGAGCTTGGGTAGCCATAGCAGATGATGAAGTACCTATGATAGGGAATGGAGCAGAGGGTGTTATAGCTTGTGTTATGGGACTTGTGAAGCTTCCTTGTAGAAGAAGGGGAATGGTGGAGGTTGCTTGAGATGTTTGCAATGTTGGATCAAGGAATGGTTGGATGAATGGAGAGTATCCTTGTGCTAGGATTTGGATAGTACTTATGGGAATGCGAGGATGGAGATATCGTAGAATGGAAGTATGTGCTTGTGCAAAGTTAGTGAACATGCTTTGCTAGTTTTGGGCCATGAGTGCATTAACTACTAGTGGATTCTCTGGATGATTCACAAATGTTTCTATTTCTAGAGGAGCTAAGGGGATATTGGGATCATCCCATGTATTTCCAGTTTGTATTTGGGGATCATAGGCTATCATCGCACTAGTAAAAATGTTGGGATCAGATGAACTGGTGATTGGATAAGGATTCACATTCCTTCTTTTTCTAGATCCAGATCTTGTCTTGACAGGCATGGAGATGCAGATGCTAGATGGATGCAAGATATTTCCTAAAGACTCTAAAGAATTATGGATGCAAGCTTAAGTAACTTCTAAGGATGATGAAATTTCTATAATGCAAGGATTGGTGAGATGCTTGGATATGAATTAAAGATGGCGGAAGATTTGATGGAAGATGGTGATAGATTGGTAAAAAAGCTTGATGATGATGGAGGCTTGATGGGATGCTCTAATTTGGGTCAAGATTAGGTGGAGGATTGGTGGGATGCTGGTGGAAGATTGCTAAGTGTCAAAAATGAGCTATTGTTTTTCCCGATGGAGGATCGGTGATAGGACTTGGCCAACCTAGGATAGACTAATGATCTTTAGTCAACTGGATTCTTATCAATACAAGCCAATCGCTTGCTCAAGATGATGAGGTTGTGCAAGGACAAGTTGGATTTCCTTTAGAAAATGCTCTATCAAAAAGGGGATGATTTATGATTTAGGATAAGGGATGGAAACAACTCAAAGGTTTTGAACACTAAGTGCTTGTGGATTTGGATCTCTAGATTTGGTGAAAAGGATGGTGGACTCTATTTTGGATAATGGATGCTGGATTTGGATCAAGGATTGGGGATTCTGATTATGGATTGCTGATGGAAAGATGGTGAAGGATGATGGAACAATGCTTTTTCTAATAGGATGATGCAAATGTAACAAGGATGGATGATCTATGATGCTGCTAGGAAGATGATGATGAATGCAACTAAGGAATCTAGAATGCAACTAAGGATTTGGTGATGATGCCGAGATGAAACTAGGATGATACTAGAATGAAGGATTGCCAAGATAAGATTTTGTGATCTGAAGGTAGAATGGGACATGTAAAGGATCTAGGTAATCTTCTCTTTCAAGGTTGACGTAGCGATGGTTTACTCAGAATCGGTAGGCAAACTGTTTGACTCTTGCATTATAGCCAATATTATCAAGCCTTTCTTGATATTTTTCTTCTGCTTGGGTTTCTTGGATAGAGGATTTATGGCTCTTAAGGTTTCTTTCTACAACTTTCTTCTCTTGATAATCTTTAGATTTGGGCAACTTAGCTTTTGGATGTTTGATCAAATTTGGCATAACTTTGGGGAAATTCCTGATAGTTGGTTTGAGACAAAAAGGCTTTTTGGATATCTTATTTCTGCAAGACTTTCTGAGTATCAAGTTTGTAGGTTGATTCCATATTTTGCAATGGCAAAGGATAGATAAACAAGACTTTTGGAAAATCAATCTCCACAAGGGACAAAGCAACCTTGCGGGATACAAATAGGATAACTGACTCTGATAAAGCTTTGAAAGTGTATGTTCCAACAAAGTTTTCACAAAGTATTTGACTATTATGCACTTCAAGAAGATCTACCTAAGGAAGGTGAGTATCAAAATCACTTTCCCATAGCTTGGTACCCCCTAAAAGGGAATACAAATGGTGAGTAATCTTGAGACGACCCGGGTAAACCCCTTGGAATCAGTCCTTGCACAAGGATTTTGATACTTTTAGATGTAGATAGGGTAGTCTCCATTTTATCAAGTTTTTAATAGTTTTGTGGAGTCTCCATACCCGATTATGCTGACCACCTATGACTCACTTAAGAGCCTAGCCAGCAACGCTGGGGGAGGAATATTTAGCATCCCCAGACATTTGCATTTGGCACAAAACACCCATGGATTAGGAGATATAAGTGAGTACTTTTTTCCTTCACTTTATTTATATATCAGCCAGGGGGGATATCGGTTTGAGGTCATTCTTCAAGGAGGAAGCTCTTTTCTCCCTGGATAGGCCTTGCTAAAAGTAAAACAAGTGAACTTGTCCAAGTTCAAATGTTCTACATTGCTTACTTTAACAAGGATTTGTAGAAAATGAAAGCTCCTAGATGCACATCAAGAAAGCTGTTCTTTTTCCCAAATTGATTAAGTGATGTTTGAATTTGAATAACTGAAGACACAAGTGTTTAGATTTTGAGTTGTTCTTTCTCCAAAAAGTAAGCAATTTGAGCGATTGCAAGTTCTTTCTTTGATCATTCAAGATTGAGATTGGCATGTTGTTTTAAGAACTTTGAAGTGCTTTGTTTTGATCCTTTAAGACATTCAAGATTTGATTATGCATTTGCTTGAACTGAAAAGGAAGGAATAGATATTTTTTTCTTTTAATGCATTCAAGAGTGCGTTTGATTTTCAAAATGACAATGACTCTTAGAACTTAGCTTCATTCCTTTAGTTTCATTCAAGATTTGTTTTGACCTTTGCTTTGATTTTTTTAGCTCCAAAAGACAAGTTCCTAATTTAGCTTTGATGCCTGAAATTTGAAAAAGAAGACATTCAAGATTTTTGCAAAATGAAGTTAGTTTTTCAATAAAAACAAAGTTTTTTAGGATTGATTTTGAATGTTTTTAGAAATGAGATGCAAATTTGACGTTCTTTTTTTTTTTTTTTTTAATTAAAAAAAGTACCTAAAACTTGAAATATTCCTAATTTGTGCATGAATGCATCTAAAACCTTGATGTTGCAAGGATGCAAAAGTTTTGATTGATTTTTCTTGTTTGTTAGAACAAATTTTGCAAATTTTAGTCCTTAACACATTCAAGAATGATTTGGGGGTTCATTTTAAGCACTAAAACAAGGTGTGTATGATTTTGCTTCCTTATGGATTATTATTATTTTTTGAGAAAAATTGGCCAAGATCCTGTAAGAAGAAGAAGTAGTAGATGGAATAGAAGGAGAATAAAGACAAGAAGAGGAAGAAGAATTCAAAGTGCTCTATCCACCTATAAGCTTCAAAAATCTGAAAACACTCCAAAATCCATCAGAATGTTTGTAAAGAACCCGTGAAGTGGGTCCCACTAGTCATGCCAAAATGTAGACAAGGATTTTGTAGATACCTGTATCTATTTTGAAAAGCTCAAATCAATCAAACATTAAGATTTTAATCTAACATGAAATCAATCCAAAACAAGGAAACTCTAAGCTAAGCCACCTCAGATTGAGATAAAACAGGTACGCCCAAGCATTGTTTGATTTGCTCTTGCTTAAGGGGATGTGGGTGTGCTCTCTAAGCACTTGGAACATATTATAATGCATGCTAAGATGTATTGAGATTCATGAACACCCCAAAAATGGCACAATATTAGGTAGAACACCCAAAATTGCCCCTAAGGCTTCAAGAACTCAAGATTTATGCAACTAGTATGATTAAGTAGATTTTAGAACCCAAAATAGATGTGAGAATGATGCATAAACAAGAATTAAATTAAGTTAATCCATTAGTTCTATGCTAAGATGTGAGCTAAAAATGCTTGAAAATGATTAAAACTAACAATTAGTATGAAAGCTAAATGATTTAGAGCTATTCTAGCATTATAACATTGCCTGAAATAAAAGGTGAATTGGTGTTTTGCTCTTAGAAATGAGGAGTATTTCTAGGCTTTTGGGAAGGAGGAATGAGTGGCTAGGATCAAAATTCTTAAGAGCGGCCAAGATTCATTCAAAGGGGAGCACATGGATTGTGCTAGTTCAGGGCCACCTCCTTGTGACAAGTGTCACAAGGGCATTGGGTTGAAAGATAGGAGGGATGTGCACAATTTGAGAAATGTGCCTAAGGTTAAAGGGTGTAAGAAATGGGTAAGGGGCTTCTTCAATGCATCATAAATGCATGTAAGAGGGATAAGGAGGCTTTAAATGCATTTAATGCATGTAAGAGAAGTTTCTAGAAGTTTGTTGACTTTGGGTTAAGCTTAGGAGTTGGCTAATCTTGTTTAGGGAATGTGAAAAGGTTAGGGGGGGGATTAGGATTAGGGGGACAAGGATAAAGAATTTCTAGAAGAGTCTAGAACTTCCTTAGGATAAATATGGATTTTAGGAAATAAATAAAGATTTATTTATTTCCATGGTTTAGGTTTGAGAATATTTATTAAAAATGAATTTAATAAATATGAGGATTAAATATTTAATCTTAATTAAATATTTTGAGTTGGGATTAGGGTTAGGAAATGATGGGAATAGTCTTTAATCAAAATTAAAGAGGGATTAGAAGATTCTAGAAGAGGTTAGTGGTCTTAAGGAAATTGGCCAAGTTTTGGGCAAAAAATAAATAAATTATTGATTTTGGTATTTTTGGTCAATTTATTAATTAAATAATTAATAAATAGGGGAATAATGTTTAAATAAGATTTAAACATTTTTGGGAGGGATTTCTTAATTAAATATTTTTAATTAAGATAAAGGGATTTAATGACATAAAAATACTTTATTTTCTAAAGGATTTTTAGGTGTCTACACACACACACACACACACACACACACACACACACACACACACACACACACACACACACACACACACACACACACACATATATATATATATATATATATATATATATATATATATATAATTGAAAGACTTTAAAAGAAAATATAATGCATACATACTTATACACCCATCAGACCAGATCCAATTTTCTGAAGCATTTATTCCATGACTTGCAAGATTGTTGAAAAACATGCGAAAAGAATGAGCCATGTAGCTCCTATCATGAACCCTATCATCACTAATATATAAATGAACCTCATTGATGATAATGTGTATATTTTGATATATACATTCTATCTTATCCAAATCAAATTATGCATGTCTATAGGTCACATCCATAAATATTGGAACTTGATTATAATCATAATACTGACTCTGGAGCTCTATTTGAGGAGAAAATGTATAGTTCTCCACAAAATCTACAACTGAAAGAATACAATCATGTTGGAAATAATTTTTGGAATCATGAAACTATTTAGCTTACCATCGTGCACCATGACAATGTTGTATATGTGGATAAACCATAGATCAAAATTTGTCCATAAACTGAAGGTATAGTAATTCACTCTCCTTTAATGCATTTTTTTTTATTCACCTCCTATCTTCATTTGGTATGTCTTATATTCAAATATTTTCCACTAGACTGGTGTTGTAAAATGAATATTATCAAATTGTTAAGGAAATTTTTATAAATTTCCACAATCATTACACTCATTTTTAACACACTAGACATTGAATTCATTTGAGTCTTCTGATTTATCATCTAAAATAGATTTTACAAATTCTCTGGTACTTCTAGTAACCATATCTAGATCAAGTACTACCATAACCTTTTTATATGATTGTAGTGTAAGTGAAACTCAACATGATTTCCACAATAACATGTTTCACAAACCTTATTTATGTGTATGAGGAAAGGTTGCAACATCTTAAACATTCTCTAACCTATTTTCACATCTAAAAATTTATGTTTCAATGCTTCAAACAATTCACTTTGTGTAGTATCGACTAAATGTTTTGGATGTGAAATCTTAATACTGGTCTCTTCATCTTTCATTTGTGTAGTGCCCCTTCTATTGGAAGAAATATGAAAGTGGTTGGTTCAAAAATCAATGATCCATCTTCTTACATCTTCATAAAAATTTTCATTATGAGAAACTCTACATATCTATATCCAATTCTTTTCAATGTCCATATCCAACATAGTTGTCTTCCTAATATATCTCCAAACAATTCTTCAAGATACCTTGAGAAAATTAGAAATTGCTCAAACTTAATTTCCATGTGTCAATCTCTTACTAGAAATCATAGTCATCAATGCTCTTCTAGAAGCATTTGAATCCAATGCTCTATGATATGCCATGTTAATAACCTTGAATGAAACTTATAAATTTTGAATTATTGTCTCTTGTACATGACCTCCTACCATTTTCCTATTATCAATACCCAATAACTCCAAAGTTGGAGTCATTTCTTTTTTCATGAATAACTATGCAAAAAATTGTGCTTTTCCCACCAATGATTTACTCTCAAAATATTCCTTCCACATATTTTTGTGATGCAATTCAATAGTGCTTTCAAGTACTAGGTTCTTTGGTGCAATTTGACTAATAAGTGATTCCTCATTCATGGCCATCAAATTTTTCATTGTAGGATAAATATGTATACTTTTAATAATACCAATATCCTCCCCTAGTTCAGTTGCACCTTCTTCAATAATGATAGGTTCTTC
>BSBK01014982.1:37500-43981 GCA_027943335.1 Chamaecyparis obtusa | reverse complement strand
TCGCCCGCGGACGGGATCCCCATCGAGCTCGTCGAGCCGAGCGGCGCTCGCGGGCGGGGTCCGATCCGAGCGGAACCGAAGCCGGTCGAGCTCTCCGGGGAGCGGCGGGGCGGGATCGGCGCCGAGCTCGCTCCGGGGCGGGGTCGAAACTCGCGGAAAAAAAATGAACAAAGGAGGCTCCGTACGAGGATAAGAACGAAAAAACCAGAGTTAAAAAAAAAAAAAAAAAAAAAAAAATACATTCGCGTCATACGTGTAGCCACGCCCAGCTCGCCCGCGGACGGGATCCCCATCGAGCTCGTCGAGCCGAGCGGCGCTCGCGGGCGGGGTCCGATCGAGCGGAACCGAACCGGTCGAGCTCTCCGGGGAGCGGCGGGGCGGGATCGGCGCCGAGCTCGCTCCCGGGCGGGGTCGAAACTCGCGGAAAAAAAATGAACAAAGGAGGCTCCGTACGAGGATAAGAACGAAAAAACCAGAGTTTAAAAAAAAATTAAAAAAAAAAAATTACATTCGGGTCATACGTGTAGCCACGCCCAGCTCGCCCGCGGACGGGATCCCCATCGAGCTCGTCGAGCCGAGCGGCGCTCGCGGGCGGGGTCCGATCCGAGCGGAACCGAACCGGTCGAGCTCTCCGGGGAGCGGCGAGGCGGGATCGGCGCCGAGCTCGCTCCCGGGCGGGGTCGAAACTCGCGGAAAAAAAATGAACAAAGGAGGCTCCGTACGAGGATAAGAACGAAAAAACCAGAGTTAAAAAAAAAAAAAAAAAAAAAAAAATTACATTCGGGTCATACGTGTAGCCACGCCCAGCTCGCCCGCGACGGGATCCCATTCGAGCTCGTCGAGCCGAGCGGCGCTCGCGGGCGGGGTCCGATCCGAGCGGAACCGAACCGGTCGAGCTCTCCGGGGAGCGGCGGGGCAGGATCGGCGCCGAGCTCGCTCCCGGGCGGGGTCGAACTCGCGGAAAAAAAATGAACAAAGGAGGCTCCGTACGAGGATAAGAACGAAAAACCAGAGTTAAAAAAAAAAAAAAAAAAAAATTATCATTCGGGTCATACGTGTAGCCACGCCCAGCTCGCCCGCGGACGGGATCCCCATCGAGCTCGTCGAGCCGAGCGGCGCTCGCGGGCGGGGTCCGATCCGAGCGGAACCGAACCGGTCGAGCTCTCCGGGGAGCGGCGGGGCGGGATCGGCGCCGAGCTCGCTCCGGGCGGGGTCGAAACTCGCGGAAAAAAAATGAACAAAGGAGGCTCCGTACGAGGATAAGAACGAAAAAACCAGAGTTAAAAAAAAAAAAAAAAAAAAAAAAAAATACATTCGCGTCATACGTGTAGCCACGCCCAGCTCGCCCGCGGACGGGATCCCCATCGAGCTCGTCGAGCCGAGCGGCGCTCGCGGGCGGGGTCCGATCCGAGCGGAACCGAACCGGTCGAGCTCTCCGGGGAGCGGCGGGGCGGGATCGGCGCCGAGCTCGCTCCCGGGCGGGGTCGAAACTCGCGGAAAAAAAATGAACAAAGGAGGCTCCGTACGAGGATAAGAACGAAAAAACCAGAGTTAAAAAAAAAAAAAAAAAAAAAAAAAAAATTACATTCGGGTCATACGTGTAGCCACGCCCAGCTCGCCCGCGGACGGGATCCCCATCGAGCTCGTCGAGCCGAGCGGCGCTCGCGGGCGGGGTCGATCCGAGCGGAACCGAACCGGTCGAGCTCTCCGGGGAGCGGCGGGGCGGGATCGGCGCCGAGCTCGCTCCCGGGCGGGGGTCGAAACTCGCGGAAAAAAAATGAACAAAGGAGGCCCCGTACGAGGATAAGAACGAAAAAACCAGAGTTAAAAAAAAAAAAAAAAAAAAAAAAAAATTACTTTCGGGTCATACGTGTAGCCACGCCCAGCTCGCCCGCGGACGGGATCCCCATCGAGCTCGTCGAGCCGAGCGGCGCTCGCGGGCGGGGTCCGATCCGAGCGGAACCGAACCGGTCGAGCTCTCCGGGGAGCGGCGGGGCGGGGATCGGCGCCGAGCTCGCTCCGGGGCGGGGTCGAAACTCGCGGAAAAAAAATGAACAAAGGAGGCTCCGTACGAGGATAAGAACGGAAAAAACCAGAGTTAAAAAAAAAAAAAAAAAAAAAAAAAAGTACATTCGCGTCATACGTGTAGCCACGCCCAGCTCGCCCGCGGACGGGATCCCCATCGAGCTCGTCGAGCGAGCGGCGCTCGCGGGCGGGGTCCGATCCGAGCGGAACCGAACCGGTCGAGCTCTCCGGGGAGCGGCGGGGCGGGATCGGCGCCGAGCTCGCTCCCGGGCGGGGTCGAAACTCGCGGAAAAAAAAATGAACAAAGGAGGCTCCGTACGAGGATAAGAACGAAAAAACCAGAGTTAAAAAAAAAATTAAAAAAAAAAAATTACATTCGGGTCATACGTGTAGCCACGCCCAGCTCGCCCGCGGACGGGATCCCCATCGAGCTCGTCGAGCCGAGCGGCGCTCGCGGGCGGGGTCCGATCCGAGCGGAAACCGAACCGGTCGAGCTCTCCGGGGAGCGGCGAGGCGGGATCGGCGCCGAGCTCGCTCCCGGGCGGGGTCGAAACTCGCGGAAAAAAAATGAACAAAGGAGGCTCCGTACGAGGATAAGAACGAAAAAACCAGAGTTAAAAAAAAAAAAAAAAAAAAAAAAAATTACATTCGGGTCATACGTGTAGCCACGCCCAGCTCGCCCGCGGACGGGATCCCCATCGAGCTCGTCGAGCCGAGCGGCGCTCGCGGGCGGGGTCCGATCCGAGCGGAACCGAACCGGTCGAGCTCTCCGGGGAGCGGCGGGGCGGGATCGGCGCCGAGCTCGCTCCCGGGCGGGGTCGAAACTCGCGGAAAAAAAATGAACAAAGGAGGCTCCGTACGAGGATAAGAACGAAAAAACCAGAGTTTTAAAAAAAAAAAAAAAAAAAATTACATTCGGGTCATACGTGTAGCCACGCCCAGCTCGCCCGCGGACGGGATCCCCATCGAGCTCGTCGAGCCGAGCGGCGCTCGCGGGCGGGGTCCGATCCGAGCGGAACCGAACCGGTCGAGCTCTCCGGGAGCGGCGGGGCGGGATCGGCGCCGAGCTCGCTCCCTGGGCGGGGTCGAAACTCGCGGGAAAAAAATGAACAAAGGAGGCTCCGTACGAGGATAAGAACGAAAAAACCAGAGTTAAAAAAAAAAAAAAAAAAAAAAAAAAAAATTACATTCGGGTCATACGTGTAGCCACGCCCAGCTCGCCCGCGGACGGGATCCCCATCGAGCTCGTCGAGCCGAGCGGCGCTCGCGGGCGGGGTCCGATCGGAGCGGAACCGAACCGGTCGAGCTCTCCGGGGAGCGGCGGGGCTGGGATCGGCGCCGAGCTCGCTCCCGGGCGGGGTCGAAACTCGCGGAAAAAAAAATGAACAAAGGAGGCTCCGTACGAGGATAAGAACGAAAAAACCAGAGTTAAAAAAAAAAAAAAAAAAAAAATTACATTCGGGTCATACGTGTAGCCACGCCCAGCTCGCCCGCGGACGGGATCCCCATCGAGCTCGTCGAGCCGAGCGGCGCTCGCGGGCGGGGTCCGATCCGAGCGGAACCGAACCGGTCGAGCTCTCCGGGGAGCGGCGGGGCGGGATCGGCGCCGAGCTCGCTCTCGGGCGGGGTCGAAACTCGCGGAAAAAAAATGAACAAAGGAGGCCCCGTACGAGGATAAGAACGAAAAAACCAGAGTTAAAAAAAAAAAAAAAAAAAAAAAAAAACTTTCGGGTCATACGTGTAGCCACGCCCAGCTCGCCCGCGGACGGGATCCCCATCGAGCTCGTCGAGCCGAGCGGGCGCTCGCGGGCGGGGTCCGATCCGAGCGGAACCGAACCGGTCGAGCTCTCCGGGGAGCGGCGGGGCGGGATCGGCGCCGAGCTCGCTCCGGGGCGGGGTCGAAACTCGCGGAAAAAAAATGAACAAAGGAGGCTCCGTACGAGGATAAGAACGAAAAAACCAGAGTTTTAAAAAAAAAAAAAAAAAATTACATTCGGGTCATACGTGTAGCCACGCCCAGCTCGCCCGCGGACGGGATCCCCATCGAGCTCGTCGAGCCGAGCGGCGCTCGCGGGCGGGGTCCGATCCGAGCGGAACCGAACCGGTCGAGCTCTCCGGGGAGCGGCGGGGCGGGATCGGCGCCGAGCTCGCTCCGGGCGGGGTCGAAACTCGCGGAAAAAAAATGAACAAAGGAGGCTCCGTACGAGGATAAGAACGAAAAAACCAGAGTTAAAAAAAAAAAAAAAAAAAAATTACATTCGGGTCATACGTGTAGCCACGCCCAGCTCGCCCGCGGACGGGATCCCCATCGAGCTCGTCGAGCCGAGCGGCGCTCGCGGGCGGGGTCCGATCCGAGCGGAACCGAACCGGTCGAGCTCTCGGGGAGCGGCGGGGCGGGATCGGCGCCGAGCTCGCTCCGGGGCGGGGTCGAAACTCGCGGAAAAAAAATGAACAAAGGAGGCTCCGTACGAGGATAAGAACGAAAAACCAGAGTTAAAAAAAAAAAAAAAAAAAAAAAATACATTCGCGTCATACGTGTAGCCACGCCCAGCTCGGCCCGCGGACGGGATCCCCATCGAGCTCGTCGAGCCGAGCGGCGCTCGCGGGCGGGGTCCGATCCGAGCGGAACCGAACCGGTCGAGCTCTCCGGGGAGCGGCGGGGCGGGATCGGCGCCGAGCTCGCTCCCGGGCGGGGTCGAAACTCGCGGAAAAAAATGAACAAAGGAGGCTCCGTACGAGGATAAGAACGAAAAAACCAGAGTTAAAAAAAAAATTAAAAAAAAAAATTACATTCGGGTCATACGTGTAGCCACGCCCAGCTCGCCCGCGGACGGGATCCCCATCGAGCTCGTCGAGCCGAGCGGCGCTCGCGGGCGGGGTCCGATCCGAGCGGAACCGAAGCCGGTCGAGCTCTCCGGGGAGCGGCGGGGCGGGATCGGCGCCGAGCTCGCTCCCGGGCGGGGTCGAAACTCGCGGGAAAAAATGAACAAAGGAGGCTCCGTACGAGGATAAGAACGAAAAAAACCAGAGTTAAAAAAAAAAAAAAAAAAAAAAAAAAATTACATTCGGGTCATACGTGTAGCCACGCCCAGCTCGCCCGCGGACGGGATCCCCATCGAGCTCGTCGAGCCGAGCGGCGCTCGCGGGCGGGGTCCGATCCGAGCGGAACCGAACCGGTCGAGCTCTCCGGGGAGCGGCGGGGCGGATCGGCGCCGAGCTCGCTCCCGGCGGGGGTCGAAACTCGCGGAAAAAAAATGAACAAAGGAGGCTCCGTACGAGGATAAGAACGAAAATACCAGAGTTAAAAAAAAAAAAAAAAAAAAAAAAAAAATTACATTCGGGTCATACGTGTAGCCACGCCCAGCTCGCCCGCGGACGGGATCCCCATCGAGCTCGTCGAGCCGAGCGGCGCTCGCGGGCGGGGTCCGATCCGAGCGGAACCGAACCGGTCGAGCTCTCCGGGGAGCGGCGGGGCGGGATCGGCGCCGAGCTCGCTCCCTGGCGGGGTCGAAACTCGCGGAAAAAAAATGAACAAAGGAGGCTCCGTACGAGGATAAGAACGAAAAAACCAGAGTTTTAAAAAAAAAAAAAAAAAAAAATTACATTCGGGTCATACGTGTAGCCACGCCCAGCTCGCCCGCGGACGGGATCCCCATCGAGCTCGTCGAGCCGAGCGGCGCTCGCGGGCGGGGTCCGATCCGAGCGGAACCGAACCGGTCGAGCTCTCCGGGGAGCGGCGGGGCGGGATCGGCGCCGAGCTCGCTCCCGGGCGGGGTCGAAACTCGCGGGAAAAAAATGAACAAAGGAGGCTCCGTACGAGGATAAGAACGAAAAACCAGAGGTTAAAAAAAAAAAAAAAAAAAAAAAAAAAATTACATTCGGGTCATACGTGTAGCCACGCCCCAGCTCGCCCGCGGACGGGATCCCCATCGAGCTCGTCGAGCCGAGCGGCGCTCGCGGGCGGGGTCCGATCCGAGCGGAACCGAACCGGTCGAGCTCTCCGGGAGCGGCGGGGCGGGATCGGCGCCGAGCTCGCTCCCGGGCGGGGTCGAAACTCGCGGAAAAAAAATGAACAAAGGAGGCTCCGTACGAGGATAAGAACGAAAAAACCAGAGTTAAAAAAAAAAAAAAAAAAAAAAAATTACATTCGGGTCATACGTGTAGCCACGCCCAGCTCGCCCGCGGACGGGATCCCCATCGAGCTCGTCGAGCCGAGCGGCGCTCGCGGGCGGGGTCCGATCCGAGCGGAACCGAACCGGTCGAGCTCTCCGGGGAGCGGCGGGGCGGGATCGGCGCCGAGCTCGCTCCCGGGCGGGGTCGAAACTCGCGGAAAAAAAATGAACAAAGGAGGCTCCGTACGAGGATAAGAACGAAAAAACCAGAGTTAAAAAAAAAAAAAAAAAAAAAAAAAAAATTACATTCGGGTCATACGTGTAGCCACGCCCAGCTCGCCCGC